>JANAVB010041419.1:11706691-11838420 GCA_029216955.1 Iris pallida | reverse complement strand
CGTCGTGTCAGTGCGTATCTCGAATATTCAAGATATCTGCAACGGCCGTATCGTGGACGGGCTTCACTTTATCTAGGTATTAGGTAGATAACGACCTATAGGATATACCCTACTACCCTAGGGAGATCGGGTCAAAATAACTAGCGTAGGTAGGCTAACGGGATTATCGCCGAGGGTAGAATTTTACTTTAAAAAGGGTTAAATAGGGAATTGGCCCATGGCCAAGATTTGAGTTTCCAAGTCTAAGATGGACTTGGATATGGGTTGTATAGGTTGGTAATGAGTAGGATTAGCTGTTCTAAACCTAGTCTTGGACCCGGTTGACCACGGTTGACTTTTGGACTAAAAGTCAACTATGGGTCAACACTTTACCAAATTAGTTCCAAATTCCATTTAACATGGACAGTTGACTA
Source organism: Iris pallida (assembly GCA_029216955.1). Classification (NCBI taxonomy): domain Eukaryota; kingdom Viridiplantae; phylum Streptophyta; class Magnoliopsida; order Asparagales; family Iridaceae; genus Iris; species Iris pallida. Next base: position 11,838,007 of record JANAVB010041419.1, on the reverse strand, counting down.
AAAGTCAACTATTAGTCACCAGTGACCTAGGGTTGACCTAGAGTTGACCAGAGTTGACCCGTTGACCAAAAGTCAACGGTAAGATTTGAAGAAGGTAATTGTGACAAACGCTTCCACCGGGAATCGATCTCCTGACTACCGGGCCGCATGTCTCACACCACTGCCACTAGGCTAGAGGGTCATGGCTATATATATATATATATATATATATATTCTATATATATATATAATTTTATTTTTTTCGAACGAAAACATTTGTTATATTTTTATCCGTTTTCATTTTTTAGATTTTTTATTTCAGTATTTTAGTTTTCATCCTTTTTCCGTTTTATTTTGTCATTTTTCTCGGTTTTTTTTTCTTTTTTCTTTTTCTTCAGATTTTTTTCTGTTTTTATTTTTCTTTTTAGTAGTTTTATTTTTTTGTCTTTTTTATTTTGTTTTTTTAGTTGGGTTTAACTATCAATCGTTAATCCAATACTCATACACTAAATATGTCTATTATGGAGATCCATACACAAATATTAACTTATTGGAGACTCAACAATAATTATGACTATTATGGTGACTAAAAAATAAATTTATAACTTATTCGAGACCCAAAGTCTAAATATCTCGATAATAAAATCATAATTTTTATGCAGAATTATAAGTTTCATTACAAATTTTAAATTCTTTTATCTTGACGAATTATTTATTAACATGGGATAAAATAACACTTGTTGGATACAATATTTGGCAATTATTTTATCTTTTAACAAGAAAGTCCAGTTTTTAATGCAGAATTGTAAGAGCATCAAAAGTAGATTCATTACATTGGAAGATATTCATTACAATTTATAAAATTCTTTTTCTTTTAACAAACAAGCTGAAAGAAATAACTGTGTTGGATACATATCTTGGCAAATTATTTTATTGACTGGTTGTACATGTAACAAATTTAATTTCTAAAAGTTCCATAGATATGATTGTAGCTTATTGTTGTAATTAAAGAAACATACTTTGTATGGTCGAGACTTTGTGCCATCAAAAGTATATTGTTATTCTTGTTGTAAGGCAAAAGCTCAAACACACGAGACGAAGTTTTCTCGTATATTATCAACTACTCAAGTGTACATTTACAAGCTATTCTAACCTCTCTTTATATAGGAGAGAGGTTGGGGGTTATGAAGAAAGAAGGGCCAAAGGTCATGTAGGTTACAAGAAGATGAATGTTAGAGACATATGATTACAACACTCCCCCTGGCTCTCCAGAAATTCTGCTTGTAAACACCTCTGAGTTTCTTCGTCTGTCGTAGCTTGTATCTTACAATTTTGACCATCTACTTGTGACTCGTCAAAACCTTGCCAAATAAAACCCTGGGAAAAAACTTTGGTCGAAGGACAAAAGAGTCACACAGGTCAGTGTGATGGGGGTAAACTAACCATTGCAAAGGTGCCTCGTCAAAACCTGTCAGGGAAACCCTTGGGAAAAACCGCTGATCAAGGACAAAAGAGTACACGATGGTTTAGAATACAAGTGATACTCTCCCTTATTATAATAATCCTTAGTGAATAAGGGATTTGAACTCTGTCTCGTTAAAACCTTGCCAAAGAAAACCCAGTAGGAAAAACTTTGGTCGAAGGAAAAGAGTACACGAGCATACATCAGGATGCTTCCCTTTTCACTCGCACTCAACAGGGTGCGGGATACGCACAACAGGGCGTTGGGAGGCACTGTTGGGCGCTCCCCCTCACATGCACACAACAGGGTGCAGGAAACATGTTTTCACTTAGGCTAGCTCTGAAGCTTCCTAAGTCCAATCGCTCTGACTGTTTCTGGAACGATGTTTTGGCAGTGACTTGGTGAACAAGTTTGCACGGTTATTCTCCGATCCAATGTGTTGCACTTCAATCTTCTGAAGCGCTTGTTGTTCATGTGTAAAGAACAACTTGGGCGATATGTGCTTGGTAGCATCCCCTTTGATGTAACCATGTTTCGCTTGATCAATAACAGCGGTATTGTCCTCATAGACGACAACAGGTTCATCAGGGTCATATGGAAGATCACATGTACTTCGAATATGGCCATAACAGCTCGAAGCCATACACACTCTCTAGTCGCCTCATAAAGCGCGAGTAGCTCAGTGGTTCGTTGAAGTAGCCACTAAGGTCTGTTTGCGAGACCTCCAGAAATTATCGTGTTCCCAATGGTAAAGCATAACCAGATTGGGAACGCCCCTTGTGCGGATCAGATAAGTATCCCGCATCGGCGTAGCCAACAAGGGTCGCGTTGCTCGGTGCCAGAGCGTTGGACTCACTCAAAACCGCGTAGGATAGAACAAGCCCAAGTCCGTAGTACCCTTAAGGTAGCGAAAAATGTCTTTTATGCCATTCCAATGCGGTGTTGGCGCGGTGCTGTGTCGAGCTAGACAATTCACAGCAAACGAGATGTCCGGTCTAGTACATTGGGCCAAGTACAATAAAGCGCCTATTGCACCCAGATAAGAGCACTCAGGACTCAATATCCTCTTCGTCGTCCTCCTTGGACGAAATGGGTCCTTAGTAAGTCTAGAGAGCGGACGACCATGAGAGTAGCGGATGGCTTAACGTCAAAATGACTAAAGCGTCTCAACATCTTTTCGGTATAGTTCGCTTGATGGACAAGAATTCCATCTTACGGTGCTCGATCTGCAGGCCGAGGCAAAATCGTGTCTTCCCAAGATCCTTCATCTCGAATTTCCTCTTCAGGATATCAGCAGTTTCTGACAAGTCTTTTTCGGTTCCTATGAGATTCATGTCATCTACATAGACTGCGATGATTGCGTATCCTGAAGTGGATTTTTTTATAAACACGCATGGGCAAAGTTCATTATTAACGTATCCCAAACTGATCAAGTATTCGCTTAGGCGGTTATACCACATTCGTCCGGATTGTTTCAATCCATATAGCGAACGCCTCAATCTAATTGAGAACGCGTTCCGTGGTCGGAAACTACTTGATTCAGGCATCTTTAGTCCTTCAGGGACTTTCATATATATCTCTGTGTCTAGATCCCCGTAGAGATAGGCTGTGACCACATCCATGAGCTGCATATTCAGTTTTTTCGAAAACTACTGAACTGATTAAGTAGCGGAACGTTATGATGTCCATTACGGGAGAATACGTCTCCTCGTAATCAATTCCAGGGCGTTGTGAGAAGCCTTGCGCCACAAGGCGAGCCTTGTATCGCACAATCTCATTTCTCTCATTACGCTTCCTTAGGAAAACCCATTTGTGACCAACTGGTTTAACATTGGGTGGTGTTGGAGCAACAGGTCCAAACACGCTTCTTTTTGCTAAGGAGTCTAGTTCAGCCTGGATTGCTTGTTTCCATTGTGACCAGTCCGTTCGTCGTTGACACTCGGCAATACTACGAGGTTCCATGTCATCATTGTTCATAATGTCAGTGGCCACTGAGTATATGTACACATCATCGATGACAGTTTCGTTTTGCTTCAAAATATCGTCTAAGCTAGCATACTCGACGGATATTTCGAGGTTATCGGTATGATTAGGAATAGGCGTTTCATCTGAAACGCGCTCTTCTAATACATCGCTGTGATCCTTAATGATCTCATGTGGCAAAACATTTTTAACAAGATTTCTCCGCTTCCGGGGCAGAACATCTTTGGAACCAACCGGTCTTCCCTTCTTCTTGGGAATAGCGGCGGACTGGACGGCCGATGGCAGCATCCTTTGCTCGACGGGTTCGACCGGAGCAACATGTTTCACAGGAACATGGCGTCTCTCAGGGACGTCTATCCTTGCAGGCACATTTGCAGCAGGTATAATTGATCTTGTGACTTTTGCTAGGTCGCTAAATGCGTCTGGCATTTGATTTGCAATATCTTGCAGACCTAGAATCCTCTGCACTTCCTTATCACTATGTGCAGAGGGGGGATCATGATGAGCAAAAGCGGGCACATGCCACGCTAATTCACGTCGTTCCTCATCAACGTTAGCGTGCATTTTTCCCCCTAACGACGGGAAGATTGCCTCATCAAAGTCACAATCCGCGTGTCTCGCGGTAAAGAGATCGCCTGTCAAGGGCTCTAAATAGCGAATAATGGACGGGGAGTTATAACCGACATATATTCCCCGTCGCTTCTGAGGTCCAATTTTGAACGTCTCATCGGCTCAATTGGAACATTGACTAGGCACCCAAACGCGCGTAAATGTGAGATATCAGGCTCACATCCAGTAACCAGCTGGTACGCAGAAAGTGGTTGGGTGGCCATGGGCCTCAGACGGACCAAATTTGCAGCGTGCAAAATTACATAGCCCCATGCAGATAGTGGGAGTTTGGTGTGCATAACCAAGGTCCTCGCTATCACTTGCAGTCGCTTTATAAAAGCTTCCGCTAGGCCATTTTGGGTATGAACATACGCAACAGGATGTTCAAGATTTATTCCCAAAGTCATGCAATAGTCATCGAAAGTCTTCGATGTAAACTCTGCGGCATTATCAAGTCTAATAGACTTTATCGGATAATCCGGATGGTGAGCCCTTAACTTAATGATCTGGGCGAGGAGTTTAGGAAACGCTGTATTTCGGGTGGACAACAACACTACGTGTGACCATCTAGTCGATGCATCAACCAAAACCATGAAGTATTTAAATGGTCCACATGTTGGTTGGATTGGTCCACAAATATCTCCATGAATTCTCTCAAGGAATTGGGAAACCAATCTCGTAGGTTTCACATGGAGTGGCTTGAGATTTGTCTTCCCAATCGAGCAAGCTTGGCATAGGCTTTTCGGATTTATAACAAAATTCTTTCCTCCAAGAGGATGCCCATGTGATGCATTCATAGTGCGAAGTATCGTATTTTGACCCGGATGACCCAGCCGGTCATGCCATAGCATAAAAGTCCTCTCATCAACTGGCGCTCGGCGAATGATGAGATTACTCTCGATGTGTTGTATCGTAGTGAGATACAAACCACTTGAAAGATATTTCAACTTCTCCAAGATACGCTTTTGGCCGTACTGAGTGGAGGTAATGAAAAGATGCTCGAAGCCATATTCTCGAGCAGTTTCAACATGAAATCCGTTTTCTCGAATATCCTTAAAACTCAATAAGGTACGACTGGACCTTGGAGAATATAAGGCCTCTGATACTTCAACGGGAGTACCATTGGACAACGAAAAATGGGCTTTGCCAAAACCTTGAACAAGGGTTGAGGGTCCCGAAATGGTTGTCACTGAGGTTACTTTAGGCGTATAGGAGATAAAGTATGATTTATCTCTCAAGATAGTGTGAGTTGTTCCACTATCAACCAGACAATCCACTGCCCCGTGGTCCATGCCTATAAGTAAAAAAAATTAAAGTTTGTCACACGTTTGAGGAAAGTGCTCGAAATAGAACTTTAATTTATCGAGAAAACAGAAAATACAAACCACCAAAAGTTTCATGACTTAAATCAAACATAGATAGAAAATGGAAATTTATTCTTCCATTTCTGCTACAAAATCGGGGGTCTCAAGATTTAGATTTTCGCACTCAATGACCAGATTTGCTTCGGCCCAGCGCCCCTTGTGATAGTTATTAACTTCTTGGGGGGTCGCCCTGCAAGTCCGTTGCATATGACCATAAGCACCACATTTGTAGCAGAGAGTAGGCGCTTGGCCTTCCACTCTCGCTTTGGGACGACTGGCCCGTTGGTTCTTACCATGAGACTGCCTAGGAGTCAAAGGTCCTTGGTTCTTGTTAGAACCTCGCTTGGGTGGCGAGACTTAAACTCGCCTCTGTTCCTTGGTTGGGACGACTGGCCCTTGTCTCATTTCCACCGTGGATTTGGTCCACGGAGAGCGTTTGCATCAGGCATTGGAATTGCCTTTGTTCCAACAGGACGAGAATTGTTGTTTCTCATTAAAGTGAGACTGTTCTTCTCGTCTAGTAAAAGCTGGGTGATGAGCTCGGGAAACTTGGTGAACTTAGACTGACGGTATTGCTTCTGGAACAAGTTGTCAGTGGAAGGAAATGTGGTGTATATTTTCTCCAATAGATCACTGTCGGTTAATATCTCACCGTAGTATTGGAGAAGTGATCGAATCCTGCAGACTTCATTGTTGTAATCAGTTACACTTTTGAAGTCTTGGAAGCGCAGGTTCAACCAGTCATGGCGTGCTTCAGGTAGCCATATGGTCTTCTGGTGGTCGAAGCGCTCTTTCAGAGAGTCCCATAGCGTCTTCGGCGAGGAGATTTCAATGAACTCCGCCTTCATGGCGTCAGATAAATGCCTGCGGAATAGAATCATCGCTTTGGCGTTCATTGAGCGAGTGACTTCCACTTCACGCTCTTCCTCGTTATAGATGACGTCCAAGAGGCCCTGCGCATCTAGATGGTTCTGGATGTCTTGCGTCCAGTCCAAGTAGTTCTTGCCAGAGGCTTCAAGGATTGGAAAATCAATCTTGATCGACATTTTTCTACAACAGGAGAAAAAATCTTGATCAGTCAACATATAAACGACAGGTTTATATGGATTTGGTTTGTATAAGCAACAACAAACAATCGTAAATAAAAACAACGGTTTTAAAAAAAACGATTTTTGTTTAAAAATTATCTTATATCGATCGACGGGCCGATATAGAGAGGTTAATAAGTTTCTTGCAAAAATGCATAATTATAAATACAATTTGAGCAAAAAAATAATATTCGGTCAACCCCTTTCAGTAGCTCTACGTGAATATGACCAGGCGGGAAAATGAGGGAGGAGGGTCACCGGGGACCTCTTAAGAACCAAGCCCCAAGTTCTTTCTGACATCATACCCAAGTAGGTGAGCCTATTCGGAGAGACTTCATAAATTTTTTTTTCAAATGTAAGAATAAATAAGATTTTTCAAGAAATTCACGCTATTTGCGAACTGTGCAAAATAGGTGACAATTTAGTGCGTGCTCAAAATGAGCGTTGCCTTTGAAAAATTATTAACCAAAAAGGTTATTTTTGGGAGGCACAAATTTGGCGGTGCCAGAATTTGTTTATGTAGCCAAAACCATTTTTCAAATTTTTCAAGTTTATTTTTTTTCGTAATTACGCAAAAAAAAAACGTACAGCATAAGCAAGCAACAGCACACAAAAGGATTGGTGCCTAAGCAAGCGGCACCAAAAAAAATGTCAACTATTTTTCCGACGTCTAATGAAGCGACGCCAAAAAAATAGCGAAAAAAAATACAATTTTTTTTTACTACTCATTTGTTACAATAATCCACTGAGTAACATAAAAAGAAAAAATGCTACTGAGGTGCTTGTCAGGGCACAGATGGTACTGTGGCGCTCGCCGGGGCGCTCCAAATCCATTATTACCAAAAAAAATGGTAGCATCTATCATAATGGACTGCTGCCATTGTAATTGTAAATTTTTCTTTTCTGTATTAGATTCTTGTTGTGGAAAGAGTAGGCTAGGAAAATAATGTTGTCATCATGTAGCAGAACAGTAGATGATCTTTACTGCCTACAGCAAGACTTGTATGATTCTATAGCTAAAACTAACACACATGTATCATTCAAACTAGCGGTGGTAGTAAATTTTTTTTTTTTTTTGAGAGGTAAAACAGTGCATCTGACTTGGAAAAAATATGAAAAGAATGTCTATTTCAGAAATTCCAGATTATCATGAATTATGAGGATGTACAAAAGAACCGTGCAATTATTTTAAACAATAATATACAAGCATTATTTGGTCAAGAGACATAGTGCATACCAGTTCATCATTTTTCAGCAATAAGAATGTATTATTTAACTTGCAAGAGGAACACTTAAGTTACTAGCTCCAAGGAATAGAAGTTGGCTAGTTAGACTTATAGGTTGATGTTGTGAAACAGTTTTGCTTGCCTACCTTAAAAGTATGACAAGTATGTTGTATACCAGGGCAAGTATGAAGCATCAAGCATGGGTAAAGGTATTACAAAGATTTACAGAAAATACTCTGTATTAAACCGGTGGTGACATACTGGCTAACTATGAAGCATGAATATTCAGTCTTCATCATAAAAAAATTTTACCTTTCTTACCTTATGGTGGAAGAAAGTGAGAAAACAATTGCGGATACGCGGGATCGGCGACGACCAACGGGGTGCGCGCGGGACAACGGTCGGCGGACGTAGAGGCGAGCGGTACGTCGGATCTCCGGCGTTGCACGAGCAACGTGCTGATAACGTGTTGTAAGGCAAAAGCTCAAACACACGGAGACGAAGTTTTCTCGTATATTATCAACTACTCAAGTGTACATTTACAAGCTATTCTAACCTCTCTTTATATAGGGAGAGAGGTTGGGGGTTATGAAGAAATGAAGGGCCAAAGGTCATGTAGGTTACAAGAAGATGAATGTGTAGAGACATATGAGTTACAACAATTCTTAATTAGTAGTGGTGTCATAATGTTTGTTATAATATTTATTTTATTTTTCAGTGCTTGGTTTTCTTTTAATAGTCTAACAAACTTCAAGTACAAATAAACTTTTATTTCATACAGTGTAGTTTTTAACTGAAAATTGCTGAGAAACCCAATTTCGGGATGGGCTTTTATGAAATGCCCACCCGCTGGATAAGTTTTATGAAATGCCCAGAATTAAGTATTTTCACGTTAAATATTCCAAGATTCCCTTTTAGATGCCACCCGCTGGAAACTGCTATTTTTATAATACCGAAACTACCCCTCCACGCGAATTGGTCATCTATATGTATTTGAATTCAAAAAACTCAGATCTGAATTGCGATTTTCGTCTTCTTCTTCTTCACGAAAAATCTGAATTCCATTGCTCTCATCTTCAGTAGAGATCGCAAAGATCGTTCGTAGTTCGGTGTGCTTTTCTTCGATCGAACTCAGATCATCGCTCGTCATCATCATTACCATCATCATCATCTTCATCGACGTCAATTGTGGAGAGAAGATCTTTCTTTTTCTTTTCCATAAGAATTATCATCGCTTTGAAAGACGAACGAAACTCTTTATTCCTGAAAAAACTAAATTACACGGAGAATGGCCATTCTCCTACGTTTTAACACTGGAAATGACCATTCTCCGTGTAAATTAACATGGAGAATGCCATTCTCCATTTTATTTAAAACGGAGAATGACATTCTCCTGCGTTTTAATACTGAAATGACCATTTTCCGTGCTAAATTACACGGAGAATGACCATTCTCTGTTTTATTTAACACGGAGAATGACCATTCTCCGTTTTATTTAACACGGAGAACGTCATTCTCCGTTTTATTTAAAATGGAGAATGCCATTCTCCTGCGTTTTAACACTGAAATAACTATTCTCCGTGCTAAATTACACGGAGAATGCTATTCTCCGTTTTATTTAACACGAAGAATAACATTCTCCGTTTTATTTAACACGGAGAATGGTCATTCTCCTGTGTTTTAACACTGGAATGACCATTCTCCATGATAAACTACACGGAGAATGGCATTCTCCGTGTAAATTAAGACGGAGAATAGTCATTCTCCGTGTAATTTAGCACGGAGAATGGTCATTCTCCGTACTAAATTAAGACAGAGAATGCCATTCTCTGTGTTAGTAACACGGAGAATGTCATTCTCCGTGTAAATTAAGACGGAGAATGACATTCTCCGTGTTACTAACACGGAGAATGACCACCCTCATGCGAAATTAACATTTTTCGTGTTCTAACACGGAGAATGACCATTCTCCTGCATTTTATGGTCAGCTGAAACTTTGGAGAGCCATAACTTTTGACTGGAAGGTCGAAACGAGGTCCCGTTTGTCGCAAAATGAGCGTATCGTCGAGGAGACTGAAAGTAACAGCTTCATAGTTAGACGGCCTTTCGAAATTTTAGAATCGCAAAAAATGATGTTTGGACCTCCGTTTTAGCACTTTTGTCGTTTGTCCCGGTCTTTCCAAAATTTTCCGACGAGATTTTGAAGATTTTTTAGGAGAAAACCTAGATTCGAAAGTGAGCAGCGTATGGAAGAAGATGAAGTATCGAAACGTTTTTTTTAAGAGCAGTTTCGTGGGTGTTTTCAATAAATTAAAAGGAATGACAAAATTGTCATTTGGAACCCGCTTTGGATAAGTTTCTCTAATTCTGGACACGCCATAAAAAAAATTTTAGCGGTGGATTTTACATAAAACTTTTTTAGTTTTTGGGCATTTCATAAATCCTCCCTTTTTTTAATATAGTGTAGTTGAAACACTCCACTGACATAGATGTGATCATAATTTGGTGTGATATACATGAAATTAGTTATTAGTGATATTCCTTACAACAATCCTCAATCGCATATGGAGTTATCAACAATGTATGAAGTAAAAATTCCAATACAATAACCCTTCCAAGCATCACAATATTTTATTATTTTTACGAAAATATTATCACTTACAATAGTATTTATTAGTTATTTGTACAAAAATCTATATACTAACGAAGTGGTGTTGCCACTATTTTTGCCACAACAAAATTAGAATTTTTGAAGAATTGCTATAACTTATTTTGCCTCAATTTGTGCAACTTATATCAAAATCAACATATATGTTTTTAAAATGTCACAATAAATATTGCAAATATTATAAACAACCAAATAGTTAAACATGAAAATAGTTGATAATAACAAAGAGGCATGCATATAGCACCCATAACAAAATATGTATTGATAGAACTATTAGGTTGTGGCACTAATTATATGTTGGGGTCCATTTCATTAATTACAGCCTTTGATTAGTGGTTTATAAAAGTTATTTTTTCCACTAATTAGTGGTTATATGACTTTTTCAATGTCTAATCAGATATCAATTTAACTTTGTACCCTTATTATACAATATTTTAAAATAAAATATTTTACTACTGTTGTGTCAAAAAATTATATAACAACTTTAAAATAAATTTATATCAAAATAATTTATTAGAAATAGTACATTCATTGACTATATCATGCAAGTTAAAATAATTATAAAGGACAATGCTAGGGGGGAGACCAAAATCTAAACACATTTTGCTAATCACATAATGTGGCAACCTATGTGTTGGTCATGTGTTAGAGTATCTCGTTAATGTCATCAACACATAGGTTGTCATATCATTTGGTCAACAAAATATGGTTAAATTTTTTTGTTTTATTAGTATTATTGAATTATAAAATATGTCATAAACAAGTCTCTTACATTCACAACAACTACAACATCAAAAGCAATGAGCTATCTTAATCGCAAAATTTTATGTGTAATTTCCTTTCTTTGTTTTTCCGTGTTTTCTTCTTTATTTGTGTTTCTTTCTTTTCAGGTTTTTATATCACCAGTATTAATGATATAAGAGAAAATTACTAATTTTGTTAGGGGTTACAATGGTACTTTTTTACCTCAATTAGAGATTGGGTTTTAAAGAAAGCTACATGCTACAACTGTCTTTTTCAGAGCCTCTAATTAGTAGTTAAGCTCTAATTCCATCTATTATATTTAAAAAATAATAAACAATTTTTGGTGGGTGCACCTCTAGTTAAACCTAATTAGTGATTCACCTGTAATTAGCGGTGAAAACATGTTATTTCCGGGGCTTGATCAAAGATGGTAAAACAGATGCAACAGAGATCTACGATGATACAAAAACCAAATAACTCGATTACAATATGGAGGAGGAAAATAGAGAAGAGAAGATCTCTCGTTCTTCCTTGCAAACGTGTTGCAATTGGGACAGAACGAGGTACAATAATCTAAAGAAAGATGAGAAGAAGAAAAATGCTGGGGTGTCAAAACACCGTTGCTCAAAGCAAGATTCGCCCTACACGAACTGCTTTCAGGAACCAGCAAGTTTGAAGAACTTGTGGAACGCTCGAAGTCACCTCTGTTCTGACTCCTCGGATGGACTTGCAATGGCGGCAGCAGCTCTATCTCTCTTTCTCCTTTTCTGACTTATATTTTCGTAGTAGTCACAAAGGAGGCCAGAAGAGAGTATATAGAGAGAGGGTGGAAATCCTAGCCGCCTCTTCAGTTATGGAAAGATTGAATCAAATCCCAAAAAGATAGCAACGAGATTAATTCAAATCCCACAAAGATAGCAACGAAATTAATTCAAATCCCACAAAAAGTGGATCTGAATTAATCGCATTGAATCAGTCTTTCCATAACTGACTTGTAGTCAGCATAGTCAGCGGAGCCCTCTATGCGGCAGCAGCAGCCTGGCCGCATGAGCCTCATGGCCGCATGGACCGCATGGGCCGTATGGACCACATGAGCCACATGGACCGCATGAGCCGCATGAGCCGCATTGTAATGCCCGTGGATTATATTACGTATTGGAAAATACGTGTACGTACTTTGGACTCATATTTTTGGTTTGTCATAATTAGTTAGCCTTGGGTTTTATTTTGAATGTTGCATTAGCATGGTTCATCATGGCATCGTATTGGCTTGGTTTGGTTCGGTTTAGTGGGTTTGGCTTGGTTTAGTTTTATGTGGAGAACCACTCCCACCTACCACCACCTTCATTAAATATCCCACTCACATTTCTCTCTCCACATTAACTTTCTTCTTCCCCACCATTACTTCTCCACCAACCTGAGAGAGTGGAGAGCTTAGGCAAGTGCACCTTGCTTCATGGAGGAAGTCTATTTTTATTGTTCCATTGTCTTACTCATGTATTTCTAACCCACTTTAGTATTTAGCATTTTCTATTTCCATGGCTAATTTTTTGTAGATCTAGCTTTGTGGTATTTTTGTTTTGTGGGTTTTGATCTACCAGACTTGCATATTTTTGTAAGCAATAATTCCAAGTTGTAGAGATTTTCTTTCTATCCAAATTTGACCGATGGAAGTCCAAATTTGGTCTCCGGTGGAAAGTTGGGTGGTGCAGAGAAGCCATGGTATTTTCATGAACATCTTCTCTGTTGGCAACATAAATTGTTGCTAGCTTACATTTTTGGCCGCAAGAATCTTGTTTAGCCGCATGGGCGTGGCAGCATTATTTGCTTCCTGACATGATAGCATTTATTAGCCAGCCGCATAAGAATGCATTGAATGCACATTTTTGTTAATGCATTATAATATAATACATTTGCTGGCAACTTAGCCGCATGTATTGCTAGCAACTTAGCCGCATAAGCATTCAAAAATGGAATTAATGTATTACTTTAAATGCATTCAAGGATGCATTACTCTAATGCATTTCCTCAGCCACTTTAAATGCATGCCTAAGCAGCCGCATATGAATGCATTAATGCATGGTTAATGCATTATAATATAATGCATAGTTCATGCTTTCCTTTGGAAAGCTAGCCGCATGCATTGTTTAAGAATGCATTAATGCATGGTTAATGCATTATAATATAATGCTTGGTTAATGCTTTCCTTTGGAAAGCTAGCCGCATGCATTGTTTAAGAATGCATTAATGCATTGTTAATGCATTATAATGTAATGCATTGTTTAGGAATGCATTTAATGCATTTCCTTTAATACTTTCCTAATGCATTTTCCCACCTTAATGCATTTCCTAGCACTTTTTCCAAACTAGCCGCATAAGGCTTGGCCTTTTGTTTGCCGTTAATGCATGAATCAAAGTGGAGCCGCATAAGGAAATTAATTAATATTAGTTGCTTGTTTGCATTTTTATGCAAGCAAACCGCATGGCCATTATTTATTTATTTATTTATTTGTTTGTACCTTCATGCAAGCAATGTGAGGGTGAGCCGCATGGATATTTATAGCATTAATAATTGCTTGATGCAGAACCGCATGGCCATTATTTATTTATTTATTTATTTGTTTGTACCTTCATACAAGCAATGTGAGGGTGAGCCGCATGGATATTTATAGCATTAATAATTGCTTGATGCAGAGCCGCATGGCCTTTGGCCATTAAATATTATTATTTGCATATTGCGTTTTGCATGGAATCTAAGGTGAGCCGCATAGGCTTCCTTCCCTCCACTATCTAATATTTTGGCCACGGGAGCCACTCTTTTACTGGCAGTCATCATTTCATTGTTTGGCCACGTGCCCTTTCCTTTGTTTAAGTGGAAGCTCGCAATTATTGACTTCCCACTCTCTGTCTTTTCTGACTGCATGAATATTTTTTGTTAGCATTTACTCTTGGCCGCATGGCCCCCCTTCAGTTATTTTCTGGCCGCATAAGCTTTGGCTAGCCGCATAGGTGGCTTCCCATTCTCTTTGGCCGCATCTATGTTCTCCCACTTTTTGGCCGCATGGGGTCCACTTTGATTGTTTAAATATTTTATTTGCCTGAATTGTGGTCAGAATTTCTTCCCACTCCCAACATAAAAGTTGTAGAGTTTTTCCTTGGCTTCAAGAATATATATATTATGAATATATTATTATTTAATTGCACAAATTTCTCTCCTCCTTGATAAATGACATGACTTGATAGTGACCCGCCGTGGTGCACTCCTGACAAGATAACTTGACATGACAATTTGACACGATAACTTGGCATGATAATTCTTGACAGTGGCCCGCCGTGGCGCACTCTTGACAAGCAAACCTGACATGATATTTCTCGAAATGTTGTTGCGACGGCCAATATGACACGACAAGATTAAATGGTCTGGACACCGTGGACAATTGTGCTTGTACAAATGAACCCGTCTTGTCTTGCATCATGTCTAGGACGGGGGCCTCTGAGTACCACGGTTAGGGGTACCCACTGAAATCGACTAAGGATAACCACTAGAATAATCCAGTAGTCATGAAGAGATTTCCCCAGCTACAGGCAATCCCGTTATCTGGGCGCCCCACTTGGGATATGTAGCCTGCCGACGAGTAGGGCACATTTCCAGCACACTGTCATGTTGTCACGCCCCGGTTCCAAGATATGTGGGACCAAGAACACGTGGCGTGCCAGCTGTACGATCAAGTATAGAAAAACCCCAATTTAATGGACTATACTCGATCGTAGTACGCTGAAGTAACAACTAAATAATAATACAGGCAGGTAAATACTAATCTTATCCACAGGAAAAATCATAGAATAAAGCTGGAAGGAATGAAAATAACTCTGAATCAAACTACAAGTCATGACTAGTGGAAAATAATCCACCAATAAATGTATGAATGAACTACTAAAAGAGTACAACTGAACCAGAAAAGAAATAGATAGCCACTAGCAGAAATCATCTAAGAACTCAAGAAACTCACGAGGCTCAACATTGAAGTCCTCGTCAGCAAAAGTCTCCAATCTCCGTAGTCCGTCGGTACCTGTGCTCGTCCCAATCTGGAAAAGGTGCCAGGTCCTCAGAGGGACGTAACAAGTACACAAGAAATAGACATGCATGATAGTACAGGGCAGTATATAAATAACTAGAACAAAATGTAACATAACATCTCCCCAACCAAACAAGGACATGATATATCATGCAACATACGACAGGTAAACTAACCATCTATGTGTAAAATGCACTCGAGACATCTCTAGTGGCACATGAGAGGGGGAGAAGAAGAAGAAACGGCCACCAAGCGTTCTACGGTTTGAGAAACGAGGGGCTACGAGCATCCAGCGTCCATTGGAAACAGAAATTCTCATACACCACTAGTAGACTCTCCCCACCCAATGTATATCCGTACCGTATACGCAGTACAAATAATATGCAAGACGTCATAGTATATATAAGTAGACCTGTACCAACCACTAGACCAGACACGAACTCACGTGCCAATGATCAGTCGACACACAAATAATATCAGAATAATAAATATATATTATATATATATTTACAGAAAATGAATTATTACCATTAAACTATTTATTAAATAACTTGTTGAATAATAACAATAAGTACTTAATAATTCTAAATAAATCCAAATAAATCACCACCAACCTTAAATTTAATCATTAAAACTAAATTCACAGTAGTAACACAAAATTAATAATTATTTAAATCAATAAATAATTATTACACAATTGATTACATAAACCTAAACATGATTCTCAAAATTACTTTTAAGTCTTAAAAATTCGTAAATATATCTAAAATACATAAAATAAATTCCTAAATACCATATTTACACATTTCTAACAGAATCATATCACTTCACCAAATTTACATCATTTATATAATTAATAACAATTAATTATATAATATATTCAACTTATGTAATAAATCTAGAAATTACACAACTAAATCCAAATAATTATAAATAATAATAAATAAATATTGGAATTATTTTTCTACAGAATAACATGCTATTACAAACATTTTGTATTCAATAAGTATTATTTAATTACTAACCAAATAAATAAGATAAATTGAAAACAATATTTAATATTCAATTTGATTAATACAAAACTTCCAAGATAAATCTAAATATAATATTTTAAACACCAATCAAATTCTGGAAAAATTTCCATAACTTACTTTATAATTAAATATATATTTTCTATATAAGTTATATTATTTAATTATTTATTAATTAAATAATAAGCATCAAAATGGAATTAATTAAACAATATAAATTCGCTATTTTTCACATAAAATAATTATAAATTAAATTATAAAAATTCTGGAAAATTTATTTTAAAATACTATATTAATTATACAAACTTTTTCATGTACAAAGTTTTCTCTAATTCGTAATCAAAATGTTACATAAAAATTAAAACAGAAAACACATTTAATTAATTACTAACATTGAAACTTCATAATTAAATATAAATAAATATCAATAATTAATATTAAATCACACAAAAATTAGGGTAGAACCCCTACATATTTACCAATGATTTCCTACATTTAGATCTAATTAATCATCAATCTATTCATCACAACAATCCTTACAATAATCTGAATATTCAGAATTTAATTATTAAAACTTGGTTTAAAGCATGCAAAGAGAATTTAATCCACGTGACAGCGCCACGGGGGTCGGGGTTACCTTGCCACGCCGCAGGGGGGTGGCTTGCCGACGAGGGGGGGTTGCGCCGACGAGGGGGCCGCCGGATGCTACACGCGGGCGCGGGAAACGCCGTGTCTCGTCGTCGACGGCGGGGCTCCGGGTGAGGGGGGAAGGAGATAGACGAGAGAGAGAGAGAGGGATAGGGTGGCGGTGATGAAGGGGGGCTGGTGGTTTGTGTGGAGGCAAGTTTAGGGTTAGGGTTGAGAGTAGATGCATATATATATATGCATGAAGGAGATCCAAATGAATAGGACCATACTGGGTTGGGCCTAAGTTAGGGTTAAACTTAAGGAATGGGTTTGGTTGCTAGGAATTTTAACACCACATCTATATAAGTATAGATATATATATAATCTAAAAATAAAACCAATTGAATAATAACACTATATATATTTAATTATTGATATAAATATAATCTAATAATAAATCTATATGAAACTTGGTTAGAGTTTATAAATAATTTAATAATTAATGTAACAGCATTTATTTAACAAATAACAATATTTAGTAATCTTGCATCTATATATATATTTACAATATAAATTAAACCCTGATTAGAAATAATTAATTAATTATTTAGATAAATAGATTAACAAGCTATTCTTCAAAAAAAAAAAAATTTACAAATTCCCTGAAAATTCAGGGGGTTTACAATCTACCCAACTTATAAGAATTTCGTCCTCGAAATTTAAAATAATTCTAATACCGAAGAAATAATAAGAAAATTAATGAAAAGTAAATATGTAAATTGTAACTTACTCAACAAGACAATTTACAACGATACTTGGGGTTTATAGAGGGGTCAAAACTGGCATCATATCCTACAAGAATATGTTCTAGGTCCGGCATAGGTCATAGGATTTCCAAGTGATCAGGGAATAGATCGGTATTGCATGGTCAAATCTAATAGGATAAGGAGAGGACACAAATAGTCTATTCTAAGGGAAAGATTTGTCAAACAAGTAGAGTTATTAAAATAGAGCACATAAAGGTGTGTTTATGGGGGGCATAAATGTTATGTGTATGGTGCGGTTTGTCTAGATCATAATGGTGCAATTATTGGAAGAAAAATCCTAATATTGTGCTTCAATTACCCAAGTCATGGTAAGGGATCAAATGATATGAACCAAGGAAAGGATAATAGGAAAACTTTTATTTGCTAAATGTCCGACTAAAATCAGTCTAAGATGGCTACTAGGGTGCTAAGGGTATTACTAAAATAAGATATCATACAAGGTATACTTAACTGACTTAGAAGAAAGATGGTTCTACTATAAATCATAGCTAATAAAGGATTATAAAGAGAAATTCTATACTAAGGCGCAGAATAAAGAAGAGTTCAAGGGGGATGGGGTCGATTACAAATTTGAAGGTCCAATGCGAATAAATGTTTCAAGAAAACAAAATTTGTCAAACGGTCGCAAATGAGATCCTAGGACAAGTTTACTATATCTTCATCTGCATAAAATAATCATAGGAAAAGCGAATCAACATGCACTAGGTTGGCCAGACCATCATGCACCGATTCTGATTAGACAACATTTTAGTGGGTGCACCCAATAATATATGTGTCAAGAACAAGCTTGAGAAGAGAAGAAGCTTGTGAAAACTAGGCTATAACAGCAATATTAGTCAAGACGATAAAAATAAACGTACAGAAGAAAAGAAAGTACAAGATAGTTCAAGTCCAAAACACAAATAATGATTTGACCTTTCTAGTTGCCCTATGAATCTCTAACCTTAGTTGAGCTAGGGATAGGAACCCACAAAGTTATGTCTAGGTAATCTAAATACTTATACCAACATATAGTCAGTGTTATCCAACTATAATTTCTTAATGGTCCTGAGAAAAGTATGATGCTAGACTACAAGGTATACTACCCAACTTATAAGAATTGAACTAGTACCTCTAACTGTCTCTTTAGGGAAGCAAGTTTATCCTACCAAATTGTAGCAGCAACATAGAATTTTTTAGAGAAGCAATAATAATCCTAACATGAGAAGAAAAAAAAAATCCTTTGGTCTATTCAAAAGGATAAGACGTAATGATCTGCTTTCCATTATTGCTTAAGAAAACAAATTTTGTATCGATAGTACTAGAATTATGCAGCACGATAAATAGTAAATCAGGAAAGAAAATAAACTAATTAGATAATAAAAAAAAATCCTTACAGCATTTAGCTCGGCAACCGTGGCATGAGCTAAAGGTGAAGGAAAATTTTTATTACAGAAAATATCAACCAATATTGTCTACAGGTAAAGTAACAAACAACTAAATAGATATTCCTAATATTAATACTAATAATATAATACTAAAATATAGGAGAAGATATACTGGTTGACGGATTTGGGGTATGGTCAAGAAAAATTTATAGACATCTATAGCTCTAAACAATTAGGGAATCATGATACTAGTTTAGGGTCGAGAACAAGGATGATAAAATTTTAAGAAGAAGACATAGTCACACGGGTCGATGACTTAACTATAACTGCATATAATCACTATCATGGCTATGAAAAATATGGCAACTAAGGTGTGACACTTCTATCTCATTAGAGTAACATCCTCTATGTTTATTTCCTCATCAAGATAAAAAAAAATCAAATTCCTGTGAATAAAATTTCTTCATAAATTCCTTCAGTATAAAATCTTTAAATCAAAACAATCATCCACCAATTTCCTTAATCTCTTTAAGATCGTCGCATATAATCATAATTATAACTTTAAAATACCCAACCAATCCTTTTATCATCACACCAACTCCCTTTTATTTTCCCTCTTTTTTTTCCTCAACTTTAATTCAGTTTACCTAATATAAAAGATTGTAACTCTCTTATGAAAATACTTAAATCAATCACCGAGATAAATATTATCATAATACTAAATTCTTCTTTTTTTTCCAAAAGAAACTTCAATAAAAATTTATCAATCTAAAAAAAAAAGATTTAAATCTCAAATTTTTGTTTTTCAATCAAAATTTGTTCCATCAAACAAAATTCAATCACAAAAAAATACCTCAAATTTCTAAATCGATCCTCGAAATAAACTTTATTATAGTACAAACATCCTTTTCTTTTCTCCTCAAAATTTTTAGATTAAAATTACCCAACTCCAAATTTTAAATCACTTTATGAAATGCATCAAATTTCTAAATTCTTCTTAAATAAACCCTTTTTTTTTCATCAAGGTCAAAATATTCAATCTTTAAAGAAATATAAATCTCATAGGCAACTCTTAACTATTTCTATTTACAATCATCTATCCTCAAATTTAAAAAAAAAAATTATTCTTCTATTTTGGAAACCAACATAAATCATCAACCAATTTAAACCTCATGTAGCAATGTGAATATTTAAATTTTTAATCATCAAGTTGATTTTATATCCTCTCTAACCAATCATAGAAATTTTTTTTTTTTAAAAAAAAAACTCAAATCAAAACTTTAAATCGTCCTCTCAAATCGATCATCGAGTTTATTTTATTAATCAACTTCTAACAGTCTTTCCCATATGAGTATAATAATCTTTCTCACTATCATTCGAAATTGATATATCATTACTACTCAACTTTGAATTAACTAATCATTCATGCAAAATTATATCTTTCGAAAATATGGTGTTCATCAACCTGCAATATTTAGTACTTTCCCAGAATTCAATTATAGACTCAACCGCCTAATTAGCTGCCAAGGTAACCCATCTAGCCATATAGTTACTCAAGAGTGTATATAGTATAGCATCTTCCAAACCTCTATCAATCATGACAAGCAAGGGGTACGGTAGATTAGATCGAGAAGGATATAATTGCAAGGAAGTCAAAGAGTCAGAAGATATAAATCAAAGAAGAGATCAAGTATTTCGAGGAGTTTGAAATGAGTCAAAATCAAACGAGATCAAAGGATAAAAATAATCAATTGTGGATGAGACACAATAGTCCTAATCCTATACACAGGCTTGCTTGGTACGGTAAAGTAACCAAATAATATTTTCTCGACCTGCATGGGCCACTACTAAAAACATGTCACGCCCCGGTTCCAAGATATGTGGGACCAGGAACACGTGGCGTGCCAGCTGTACGATCAAGTATAGAAAAACCCTAATTTAATGGACTATACTCGATCGTAGTACGCTGAAGTAACAACTAAATAACAATACAGGCAGGTAAATACTAATCTTATCCACAGGAAAAATCACAGAATAAAGCTGGAAGGAATGAAAATAACTCTGAATCAAACTACAAGTCATGACTAGTGGAAAATAATCCACCAATAAATGTATGAATGAACTACTAAAAGAGTACAACTGAACCAGAAAAGAAATAGATAGCCACTAGCAGAAATCACCTAAGAACTCAAGAAACTCACGAGGCTCAACATTGAAGTCCTCGTCAGCAAAAGTCTCCAATCTCCGTAGTCCGTCGGTACCTGTGCTCGTCCCAATCTGGAAAAGGTGCCAGGTCCTCAGAGGGACGTAACAAGTACACAAGAAATCGACATGCATGATAGTACAGGGCAGTATATAAATAACTAGAACAAAATGTAACATAACATCTCCCCAACCAAACAAGGACATGATATATCATGCAACATACGACAGGTAAATTAACCATCTATGTGTAAAATGCACTCGAGACATCTCTAGTGGCACATGAGAGGGGGAGAAGAAGAAGAAACGGCCACCAAGCGTTCTACGGTTTGAGAAACGAGGGGCTACGAGCATCCAGCGTCCATTGGAAACAGAAATTCTCATACACCACTAGTAGACTCTCCCCACCCAATGTATATCCGTACCGTATACGTAGTACAAATAATATGCAAGACGTCATAGTATATATAAGTAGACCTGTACCAACCACTAGACCAGACGCGAACTCACGTGCCAATGATCAGTCGACACACAAATCCATGCTCTCAACTCACTCATATAGTGATCGTGTATGATACGGTGTCCGGCTAGAAGGTACCACATACCTTCACAATACACGGGATAAGTCCACTACTACTAGACGCATGCACACAACTGAGAAGTAACTAGGTAACATAAACTAACTGCAAAAATATACAATCAAGCAAGGTGTACTTGCCTGTGTCCAGCAACTGAGTATCTGGGTCCAAAGTAGAGTCCGAGTCCCGAGAAGCAAATAATCCTAAACAAAATTTATCTCTAATTAATTACTAATTAAACAATTTAAACAATTTATTTAATTGCTAAGTAATCTATAATTTAAATTAATCTAGTACTACTAGCTAACTAGTATCAAATTTTTATGAATAATAATTATACAATAATAAGTAGGTAACCATACTTATTATCATACCATTTATATTCTGAAATTTATTTACAACTAAATATTTAATAATTAATTAACTAATTAATGATAATCAATTAACCAACCATTTTAATACACACATGAATACACAATTCCTAATAATACTAACTTAAATAGTAAAAATCCTTTAAAATCATTTTTAGTCTATTTTAAAAATAAACTAAATAATATCAGAATAATAAATATATATTATATATATATTTTACAGAAAATGAATTATTACCATTAAACTATTTATTAAATAACTAGTTGAATAATAACAATAAGTACTTAATAATTCTAAATAAATCCAAATAAATCACCACCAACCTTAAATTTAATCATTAAAACTAAATTTACAGTAGTAACACAAAATTAATAATTATTTTAATCAATAAATAATTATTACACAATTGATTACATAAACCTAAACATGATTCTCAAAATTACTTTTAAGTCTTAAAAATTCGTAAATATATCTAAAATACATAAAATAAATTCCTAAATACCATATTTATACATTTCTAACAGAATCATATCACTTCACCAAATTTACAACATTTATATAATTAATAACAATTAATTATATAATATATTCAACTTATGTAATAAATCTAGAAATTACTCAACTAAATCCAAATAATTATAAATAATAATAAATAAATATTGGAATTATTTTTCTACAGAATAACATGCTATTACAAACATTTTCTATTCAATAAGTATTATTTAATTACTAACCAAATAAATAAGATAAATTGAAAACAATATTTAATATTCAATTTGATTAATACAAAACTTCCAAGATAAATCTAAATATAATATTTTAAACACCAATCAAATTCTGGAAAAATTTCCATAACTTACTTTATAATTAAATCTATATTTTCCATATAATTTATATTATTTAATTATTTATTAATTAAATAATAAGCAACAAAATGGAATTAATTAAACAGTGTAAATTCGCTATTTTTCACATAAAATAATTATAAATTAAATTATAAAAATTCTGGAAAAATTATTTTAAAATACTATATTAATTATATAAACTTTTTCATGTACAAAGTTTTCTCTAATTCGTAATCAAAATGTTACATAAAAATTAAAACAGAAAACACATTTAATTAATTACTAACATTGAAACTTCATAATTAAATATAAATAAATATCAATAATTAATATTAAATCACACAAAAATTAGGGTAGAACCCCTACATATTTACCAATGATTTCCTACATTTAGATCTAATTAATCATCAATCTATTCATCACAACAATCCTTACAATAATCTGAATATTCAGAATTTAATTATTAAAACTTGGTTTAAAGCATGCAAAGAGGATTTAATCCACGTGACAGCGCCACGGGGGGTCGGGGTTACCTTGCCACGCCGCAGGGGGGTGGCTCGCCGACGAGGGGGGGTTGCGCCGACGAGGGGGCCGCCGGATGCTACACGCGGGCGCGGGAAACGCCGTGTCTCGTCGTCGACGGCGGGGCTCCGAGTGAGGGGGGAAGGAGATAGACGAGAGAGAGAGAGAGGGATAGGGTGGCGGTGATGAAGGAGGGCTGGTGGTTTGTGTGGAGGCAAGTTTAGGGTTAGGGTTGAGAGTAGTTGCATATATATATATGCATGAAGGAGATCCAAATGAATAGGACCATACTGGGTTGGGCCTAAGTTAGGGTTAAACTTAAGGAATGGGTTTGGTTGCTAGGAATTTTAACACCACATCTATATAAGTATAGATATATATATAATCTAAAAATAAAACCAATTGAATAATAACACTATATATATTTAATTATTGATATAAATATAATCTAATAATAAATCTATATGAAACTTGGTTAGAGTTTATAAATAATTTAATAATTAATGTAACAGTATTTATTTAACAAATAACAATATTTAGTAATCTTGCATCTATATATATATTTACAATATAAATTAAACCCTGATTAGAAATAATTAATTAATTATTTAGATAAATAGATTAACAAGCTATTCTTCAAAAAAAATAATAATAATAATTTTAAAAATTTCCTGAAAATTCAGGGGGTTTACACATGTGTTGCACCCTCATTGTACTAATATTCGACCTGGATAACCTGGATGGTCTGCAGGGCTTGTGGCTGTGAAATAATCTCGCTGCATCTTGCTAGTAACTAGGCCTGTGATAACCCTAGTTAGTTAAAGTATCAAGCCGTACTTATTGCTTGGCCATGAAATGTTGGATGGAGTTTACCAGTATATTCTTGTCTTGATTCTGTACAAGATTGTTACATGTCCTGATTTCTTATATTTATCTTGCCGATAAATGGTGGGAGAAGCCAAGTTCTGTTCAGACGAAGGGTTACAACTCCGGTCCTTATTTGATTTACGGGTTGTAACCTGGTTATCTGAATAGTCCCATGGTTACCTCATCGTATATCACTTGTCATGCTTGATACGATTTACCTTACCAACAAGATTTGGGAGACGGAGTTCTATTCAGGTGAAGGGTTACAACCCCGGTCCTTGTTTGGTTTAAGGGTTGTGACCTGGCTACTTGAATGGTTCCCTCGTACTCCATTATGACTGTTGTTATTCTTTTGATATCAAGCCTTAATTACTGTCTTTATTATGTAATTATTACTCATGTGCTAATTGCAGATTTTAGTTCCTAAGTGAAGCCTCCTTTGTGGCACTTGCTCTTTCTGGGGTCTGACCCAGCTGGTTTTGTATGGCCAGATACCGGAGCAGCACCAGAGGATCTACCAGTTTTCCAGCCAGATGGTGACCACTAGAAGGAATCCTGGCAACGAGTGGATTTATTTTTGCTCTTCCACTCTATTGTAAAATTATTCTTTTGAGACGTTTAGCCGCCGAACAAGTGTTAGTTCGTGTACATTTTTACTTAATGTCTGCCTACGGGCTGTAACATGATTGGCAACTTGATCATGTATGACTAAAACTCTTGCTAGTCCTCACATTTTGTAACGACTAGCTTCATGATCAGCTGAATATGTAATGTTTGGGACGCCTTACTATTGTATATTTGGTGATCTTACATCTTGTAATATTTACTTATTTGCTTGTGATTGAGACACTAGGCTTGTTATTGACCATAGGAGACTGATGGCTTGTAGATAAACCCTCATATATCTAGACAGCCGTGACTGTATAGTGGAGTGGATCCTATTTCATTATACGTAGCTGGCTATGTCTGCCCCCGCTCTCCAGTGTTCTGGTTCTGGGGCGTGACATAGTTTAAGTGGTGGCCCATGCAGGTCTCGAAAATCAAGATATGTGAGGGTTTACCGAATAGATGTCTCAATCAGTACTCGCCCTTGATCTCTGCTTGTATCCTCTTGACTCTTGAAATTCTTGTCCTGATCACATGCTTGTAATCGTTGATCTGTCCTGGTCTTTCCTTATTGTTCCCATGTCGTCTTCTTCAGCGGCATTGAACCTGGACCTGCCGATCAGCTGGGCGAAGCGCTTCCCGTGGACCAGCACCAACCCGAAGATCAGGCCCAGCACTCAGGAGCAGCCTCCCGAGTCATGCCTACTGTGGATCCCGAGCCACCAGTTCAGCCCGTCCAGCCTGCAGAGCCTGATGATGGCACTTTGGTGGGTCTCATCAGGACCTTGTTAGCTTTCCAGGATCGTAGAGGTGATGCCTTGTACCAGGCAGTGGAAGATGCTCTGAACAGAGGCAGTCGTCATGGGAACAGTACATCGAACAATTTCAAGCGCCTGAACCCTCCATTCTTCGATGGTAGCGAAGATGCTATTGCCGCAGATGCTTGGCTTCAGGACAAAGAAGTGATTCTAGAGGCAGCGAAGACGCCCGAGGACGAGAAGGTGGCCGTAGTGCGCCTGCAGTTACTGGATCTTGCCCGCAGCTGGTGGACGGCACAGGCCGTGGGATTAGTGGCACCTATTGCTTGGGCAATATTTCGTGAGAGATTTCAGACCAAGTACTTCGATGCTGTGGCTCGGTACGATCTACAAACCAAGTTCACCAATCTGAAGCAGATGGGCAGGACGGTCGTTGGGTATGTGGCCGAGTTTTCCAAGCTTAGTCGGTTTGCTCCCACCCTGGTGGCGACCGAGTTCGACAGAGCCCAGCGGTTCCAGCAGGGGCTCCACCTCAAAATTTTGTTGGCAGTGGAGCAGTTTGAGCATCAGACTTTCGATGCGATATTGAGGGCAGCCAGGAGGTACGAGTATACCTCCCACAGGATAGTGGACAGGGCCGGAGGTCGAAAGCGATCTCACGGCCAGATGACCCAGTCGACAGCACCAGCCCCGGCAGTCAGGGCTTTGACAATTAGAACTCCGAGGCAGGCAGCCTCAGTGACGTCGGTCACGTCCCCTCAGCAACAAAAACAGAAGCAGTCTTCCACAATGGGCTGTACTCATTGTGGGAAGCCAGGACACGTTGTTTCAGAGTGTCGCAGAGCTCAGGGATTGTGCTTGGCTTGTGGAGCACCGGACCACAAGATAGGGTTCTGTCCGAATAGAGCCGGTTCCTCCTCATCGGCCGAGACTAGTCCCTCGGTAAGGGGACCAGTACCAGTTCAACAGCAGTACCAGCCTCCGAGGCCAATGTCGCCTCAGGCACAAGTATTCCAGCCACAGAGACCCCAGCAGTATGCCCTGGTCCAAGCTCAGATTCAAAATCGGCAGAGAGGTTTCTAGCAGGATATATTCCCTCTTTCTCGTGCCTTCGAATTTCTTGCTTACATACATGATTGCATGATTGATTGCTTAGTATAGCTTGCCTGTGATTAGTATAGCTTGTCCTTGCCACTCTAGCCTCTTGATTAAATTCCGAGGACGGAATTCTTTTAAGGTGGATAGAGTTGTAATGCCCGTGGTTCATATTACGTATTGGGAAATACGTGTACGTACTTTGGACTCATATTTTTGGTTTGTCATAATTAGTTAGCCTTGGGTTTTATTTTGAATGTTGCATTAGCATGGTTCATCATGGCATCGCATTGGCTTGGTTTGGTTCGGTTTAGTAGGTTTGGCTTGGTTTGGTTTTATGTGGAGAACCACTCCCACCTACCACCACCTTCATTAAATATCCCACTCACATTTCTCTCTCCACATTAACTTTCTTCTTCCCCACCATTACTTCTCCACCAACCTGAGAGAGTGGAGAGCTTAGGCAAGTGCACCTTGCTTCATGGAGGAAGTCCATTTTTATTGTTCCATTGTCTTACTCATGTATTTCTAACCCACTTTAGTATTTAGCATTTTCTATTTCCATGGCTAATTTCTTGTAGATCTAGCTTTGTGGTATTTTCGTTTTGTGGGTTTTGATCTACCAGACTTGTATATTTTTGTAAGCAATAATTCCATGTTGTAGAGATTTTCTTTCTACCCAAATTTGACCGATGGAAGTCCAAATTTGGTCTCCGGTGGGAAGTTGGGTGGTGCAGAGAAGCCATGGTATTTTCATGAACATCTTCTCTGTTGGCAACATAAATTGTTGCTAGCTTGCATTTTTGGCCGCAGGAATTTGTTTAGCCGCATGGGCGTGGCAGCATTATTTGCTTCCTGACATGATATCATTTATTAGCCAGCCGCATAAGAATGCATTGAATGCACATTTTTGTTAATGCATTATAATATAATACATTTGCTGGCAACTTAGCTGCATGTATTGCTAGCAACTTAGCCGCATAAGCATTCAAAAATGGAATTAATGCACTACTTTAAATGCATTCAAGGATGCATTACTCTAATGCATTTCCTCAGCCACTTTAAATGCATGCCTAAGCAGCCGCATATGAATGCATTAATGCATGGTTAATGCATTATAATATAATACATGGTTCATGCTTTCCTTTGGAAAGCTAGCCGCATGCATTGTTTAAGAATGCATTAATGCATGGTTAATGCATTATAATATAATGCTTGGTTAATGCTTTCCTTTGGAAAGCTAGCCGCATGCATTGTTTAAGAATGCATTAATGCATTGTTAATGCATTATAATGTAATGTATTGTTTAGGAATGCATTTAATGCATTTCCTTTAATACTTTTCTAATGCATTTTCCCACCTTAATGCATTTTCTAGCACTTTTTCCAAACTAGCCGCATAAGGCTTGGCCTTTTGTTTGCCGTTAATGCATGAATCAAAGTGGAGCCGCATAAGGAAATTAATTAATATTAGTTGCTTGTTTGCATTTTCATGCAAGCAAACCGCATGGCCATTATTTATTTATTTATTTATTTATTTGTTTGTACCTTTATGCAAGCAATGTGAGGGTGAGCCGCATGGATATTTATAGCATTAATAATTGCTTGATACAGAACCGCATGGCCATTATTTATTTATTTATTTATTTGCTTGTACCTTCATGCAAGCAATGTGAGGGTGAGCCGCATGGATATTTATAGCATTAATAATTGCTTGATGCAGAGCCGTATGGCCTTTGGCCATTAAATATTATTATTTGCATGTTACATTTTGCATGGAATCTAAGGTGAGCCGCATAGGCTCCCTTCCCTCCACTATCTAATATTTTGGCCACGGGAGCCACTCTTTTACTGGCAATCATCATTTTATTGTTTGGCCACGTGCCCTTTCCTTTGTTTAAGTGGAAGCTCGCAATTATTGACTTCCCACTCTCTGTCTTTTCTGACTGCATGAATATTTTTTGTTAGCATTTACTCTTGGCCGCATGGCCCCCCTTCAGTTATTTCCTGGCCGCATAAGCTTTGGCTAGCCGTATAGGTGGCTTCCCACTCTCTTTGGCCGCATGTATGTTCTCCCACTTTTTGGCCGCATGGGGTCCACTTTGATTGTTTAAATATTTTATTTGCCTGAATTGTGGTCAGAATTTCTTTCCACTCCCAACATGAAAGTTGTAGAGTTTTTCCTTGGCTTCAAGAATATATATATTATGAATATATTATTATTTAATTGCACAAATTTCTCCCCTCCTTGATAAATGATAAGACTTGATAGTGACCCGTCGTGGTGCACTCCTGACAAGATAATTTGACATGATAACTTGGCATGATAATTCTTGACAGTGGCCCACCGTGGCGCACTCTTGACAAGCAAACCTGACATGATATTTTTCGAAATGCTGTTACGACGGCTAACATGACACGACAAGATTAAATGGTCTGGATACCGTGGACGATTGTGCTTGTACAAATGAACCCGTCTTGTCTTACATCATGTCTAGGATGGGGACCTCTGAGTACCACGGTCAGGGGTACCCACTGAAATCGACTAAGGATAACCACTAGAATAATCCAGTAGTCATGAAGAGATTTCTCCAGCTACAGGCAATCCTGTTATCTGGGCACCCCACTTGGGATCTGTAGCCTGCCGTCGAGTAGGGCACATTTCCAGCACACTGTCATGTGTTGCACCCTCATTGTACTAATATTCGACCTGGATAACCTGGATGGTCTGCAGGGCTTGTAGCTGTAGAATAATCTCGCTGCATCTTGCTAGTAACTAGGCCTGTGATAACCCTAGTTAGTTAAAGTATCAAGTCGTACTTATTGCTTGGCCGTAAAATGTTGGATGGAGTTTACCAGTCTATTCTTGTCTTGATTCTGTACAAAATTGTTACATGTCCTGATTTCTTATATTTATCTTGCCGATAAATGGTGGGAGAAGCCAAGTTCTGTTCAGACGAAGGATTACAACCCCGGTCCTTGTTTGGTTTACGGATTGTAACCTGGTTATCTGAATAGTCCCATGGTTATCTCATCGTATATTACTTGTCATGCTTGATACGATTTACCTTACCAACAAGATTTGGAAGACGGAGTTCTATTCAGGTGAAGGGTTACAACCCCGGTCCTTGTTTGGTTTAAGGGTTGTGACCTGGCTACTTGAATGGTTCCCTCGTACTCCATTATGACTGTTGTTATTCTTTTGATATCAAGCCTTAATTACTGTTTTATTATGTAATTATTACTCCTGTGCTAATTGCGGATTTTAGTTCCTAAGTGAAGCCTCCTTTGTGGCACTTGCTCTTTCTGGGGTCTGACCCAGCTGGTTTTGTATGGCCAGATACCGGAGCAGCACCAGAGGATCTACCGATTTTTCAGCCAGATGGTGACCACTAGAAGGAATCCTGGCAAGGAGTGGGTTTATTTTTGCTCTCCCACTCTATTGTAAAATTATTCTTTTGAGGCGTTTAGCTGTCGAGCAAGTGTTAGCTCGTGTATATTTTTACTTACTGTCTGCCTACGGGCTGTAACATGATTGACAACCTAGGGTTGATCATGTATGACTAAAACTCTTGCTAGTCCTCACATTTTGTAACGACTAGCTTCATGATCAGCTGAATATGTAATATTTGGGATGTCTTACTATTGTATATTTAGTGATCTTACATCTTGTAATATTTACTTATTTGCTTGTGATTGAGACACTAGGCTTGTTATTGACCATAGGAGACTGATGGCTTGTAGATAAACCCTTATATATCTAGACAGCCTTGACCGTATAGTGGAGTGGATCCCATTTCATTATACGTAGCTGGCTATGTCTGCCCCCGCTCTCCAGTGTTCTGGTTCTGGGATGTGACACGCATGGACCGCATGGACCGCATGAGCCGCATGTGCCGTATGAGCCGCATGAGGCCGCATGAGCCGCATGGCCGCATGAGCCGCATGAGGCTGCATATGAGCCGCATGCCGCATAAGACCGCATGGCTGCATATGAGCCGCATGACTGCTGACGTGCTAAGTGCAAAGTACGCCAACAAAATGCCACATTACGCCTCATGAGCCCATGAGCCCGAGTCCGAGTCGCTAAGCCCCTTTGGGGCTTAGCTCCAAAAGAATTAATCCAAGAGAATGACAAAAGCATTAATGCTTAATCCTTAGAGCCTTATTCTTACCTCCTAGTAAAATCACCCACATGGTTTTCTCCTTAGGGTCACCACCCCATGTGCATCTCTCAACAACACACTCAAGTATATATGTTGAGATAACTCATGGTGCATTTTCGATATGGGACTAAAATTTTACAAGGCATGTTGAGAGCTAGCTCTCTCCCTGTAAAGAAAGCACCAACAATTCTCCACATATCACAAAATATATATGTGTCCAGGGTTGAGCGTTCCCCACAGTAACTGTCCATTTTGCATTAGGATAGATGTCGCTGACGACTTGAATCTTCCCGCATGGGTTAAATAATAATGTGATACAAGAATAGACTACGCCTTAAATTCTGCACCATAATTGTAATTCTTCCCACTCACAAAGTGTAGTTACGTGTGCTTCTGGCTGCACATTAAAGGCCCTGTGCCAGCCTAGTTTCAGTGTATAATTTTGGATATCTACAAGTTTACCCTCAAGAGACGGCCTGATATCTCTTTCCATACACTATAGGTGAGTTCTTTATTAAAGAGATATGGCATGAAGCCTTGCACTTCCTTGCGGTGCTATGCCGCTATGACATGGCCTGAAGCCGAGGCATTACCCCTACCTGGGAACCTCATCGTAGTGTCATACTACTATAGCATGAGGTCTCAGCCTCTTTGTAGTACCAATCTACTCAGCATGAAGCCTAAGGCTTCCTTGCGGTGTTACACCGCAACGACATAGCTCTGCAATGCCGAGGCTTTACCCCTACCTGGGTACCTCATCGTGGTGTCGTGCCACTGTAACATGGGGCCATCCTCCCCTTTGTAGTGCTGTCTACAACTCTTTAATTACGTCATACAACATTAGGTTACCTGCCTATTTGCGGTGCTACGCCGCTATGACTTGGCTTGCAAAGCCGAGGCTTTACCCCTACCTGGGAACCTCATGGTGGAGTCACCCCACTGTAGTATGGAGTTTCACTCCTTGTAGTGCTGCTCTACCGTGCTTCCTGTAGAGCACACCAGGCATTCACTCTGTCTGAGAACTCATTAAGGCGTTTAAGCCAACCTTCCACAGGATCTGTTTTTTTCTGCAGAAAATACATAGTAGACAACAGTGGTTATGGGTCCGTATCCCTTCCATGTTCCAGAGAACAAGTACCCACTGTTACCTGATAGTTTCCCAGTCAGTGATCCTCCTTTGAACCAAAAGTTAGATGCCTAGTAGATTTCTCTTTGAACTAATAGCATAAAACTTTATGGTAGGATTACAAAGACACACTATCAGAATGCCTTCAAGCCCATTTTACAAGTTGTGTCATCGACCAACTGGCGCTTGAGGCCCTTTGTGAACGGATCTGCCAGGTTCTCCTGACTCTGAACATGAACCACTGCAATTACACCTCTTTTGATAAGATCATGTACTGTCATGTGCTTTAACCGCACAGTCCTCTTCTTCCCGTTGAAGAGGTCATTTGATGCCACCGCCGCAGTCGCCTGGTTGTCACAGTATATCGGTATTGCCGGTATCTGAGCCCCAACTACTGGAAGATCATACATGAGCTCCCGAAGCCATTCTGCTTCATCTGCTGCAGTTTCAAGTGCATAGAATTCAGATTCCATGGAGGAACGGGAGAGTATAGTCTGCTTCTTCGACTTCCACGATATAGCAGCTCCACCCAAGGAAAATACATATCCACCTGTGGATCTCTCGCTTTCCACCTCTGAACACCAGCTAGCATCACTGAAGCCTTCCACTACTGTCGGATACCCGTTGTAGTGCAGTGCATATGTCTGAGTCTTCTTGAGATATCTCATCACCCGCTTCACAGCTTTCTAGTGCTCAATCCCTGGGTTGCTTGTGAACCGACTCAGCATTCCCACGACAAAATCTATGTTAGGCCTTGTGGCAGTGGTTGCGTACATCAAACTTTCGATAATGCTAGAATACTCCAGATGCCTGACGCTTTCCCTCGAGTTTGGCTTCAGCTTCTGATCACACCTGTATGGCGTATCGATCCCTGGAAGATCCTTATACCCATAGCGTGTGAGCATCTTCTCAATGTAGTGAGATTGTGACAGCGCTACTCCAGTGTCTGTCCAGATGATCTTTATGCCCAAGATGACATCTGCATCCCCCAAGTCCTTCATACTGAACTTGGTTGAGAGGAACTTCTTTGTCTCTGTGACACAACCTATATCCGTACCTAGGATTAGCATGTCGTCCATGTACAGACAAACGATGACTCCTCTTCCATCAGCAAACTTTGTATAAACACATTTGTCCGTCTCGCTGACTTTGTAGCCGTTTGATCTAATAACTTTGTCAAACTTCTCATGCCACATCTTGGGAGCTTGCTTCAAACCATATAATGATTTCACCAACTTGCAGACTTTGTCTTCAAGACCTTTGACGACAAATCCATCTGGCTGTTGCATGTAAATCTCTTCGGTCAGCTCCCCATTCAGGAATGCTGTTTTTACATCCATCTGATGTATCACCAACTTGTGTATAGCTGCTAGCGATTAACATTCTGATGGTGGTCATCCGAGCTACTGGAGCGTACGTGTCAAAGTAGTCTATCCCCTGTTTCTGAGAAAATCCCTTGGCTACCAGCCTGGCCTTGAACTTGTCAATAGTTCCATCTGCCTTCATCTTCTTCTTGAAGATCCATTTGCATCCGATGGGCTTTTCTCCTTCAGGTAGATCTACCAACACCCATGTGTTATAGGAGGTGATAGAGTCAAACTCGTCATTCACTGCCTCCTTCCAGAAGATAGCATCTCTGGTCTTCATCGCCTCATCATAGGTAAGCGGATCTGCTTCCACATGATAGGTAACAAAGTCATCTTCGAAGTCTTTCGGTCTCCTCGCTCGCTTAGCTGACGGCTCTGCAAGTTCTGGTACAAGAGTTGTTTCATCAACAATAGCTTCTCCTTGGACTACTGGCCCATATGAGATTTCAGTCTCATTTGCACCTACATTATTTTCCGGAATGTCCGAAAGAACAATATTTTTGTCTTTTGCAAACTTGTCTTCAAAGTATTCAGCGTCGCGAGATTCGATGATATGATTTGACTTAATATCAAGAAATCTCCTAGCATCACTCTTCTCGACATACCCCAAGAAGATCGTTTTCGTAGTCCTTGTCCCTAGCTTCTGAATCTTCAGATCTGGGAGCTTTACATACGCCAGACACCCCCACACTCGAATGACATTCAAGTTTGGTCTGACCTTGAACCAGAGTTCATGAGGAGTTACGTCCGAAGTTGCATATGGCACTCTATTTAGAATAAAAGTGGTCGTCAATGCAGCTTCTCCCCAGTAGCATTTAGGAAGACCCGCGGTTAGCAGCATTGAGTTCATCATTTCTGTCAACGTTCTGTTCTTCCTCTCCGCTACTCCATTGGATTGAGAAGAATATGGAGCAGTAGTCTCGCATATGATTCCATGTTCTTTGTAGAACAATGCAAATTCATGAGACCTGTACTCCCCACCTCGATCACTTCTTAACCTCTTGAGTTGTTGTCCAGTCTGCCGTTCAGCTTCGGCCCTGAACTCTCTGAACTTCTCGAAGGCTTCGTCTTTAGACTTGAGCAAGTAGACGAACGCGTATTTTGAGAAGTCGTCGATGAAGGTTATAAAATACTTCATCCCGGCCTTCGTGGAGAAATGTTTGAAGTCACAGATATCGGAGTGCACCAACTCCAGAAGATTTGTGCTTCGATTGACCCGATGAAAGGGTTTTCTTGTGATCTTCGTCTGAGCACACACTTCACACTTCTCCACCTTATCCCCACATTTGGAGATAAGTCCTAGACTAGACATTTTGTTAATTCTTTTACAATGAACATGTCCTAGTCTATTATGCCACAACTCAAGAGAATAATCAGAAAATGCAACTGCATTAATATCATCAAACTGGTTGACAAGCTGAATTTTAAACATTTCTTCGGTTTGATAAGCCTTCCCGAAGTATGTTCCTTTCTTGGACATCACCATCTGACCAGCATTGATGTCCATCCTCAAGCCTGCGTTGCAGAGCAGGCTCCCAGAGATCAGGTTCTTGGCAATCGTCGGAACATGCTTCACACCTTGAAGCGTCAGAGTGTTCCCAGAAGTGAGTTTTAGTTCCACGATCCCGATCCCCAGAACTTCAGCTTGGGCCTGGTTCGCCATGACAACCTTCTCAGATATCGGCTGGTACGTGACGAACCATTCCTTGCCAGAACAGACATGGCAAGTCGCACCAGTGTCTATCCACCAGTCAGAGTCAACCTCCACAGTTGTGACCTGTGCGATCATAGCAACAAAGTTAGAAACCAATGAAACCTTATTAGGCTCATATTTCTCTGATTGTTTAGGCTTAGATCTGCATTCACTCTTGTAGTGGCCTTTCTTGCCACAATTGTAACAAGTCACGTGGGACTTAGTCTTCTGTTGCTTGAATGAAGGACCCTTCACTTTTATATTAGTGAAGTCCTTCTTCTTGAGATGAGAAGCCGCCTGCTTCCCCTTGGGATCTCTCGTCTGCATTAGATTGGCTTTAGCCAACTGTTTGGACAGAGTGTCCACCTTCAGTTGGGAACGCATCTCGTCCTCAACATGGATCTCTTGAAGTAGATCTCCCAAGCTAATGTCTAGCTTCCTTCTGAGCATCATTGCATAGAAGGTACTCCACCCAGCAGGAAGTTTTGAGACGATCCCTCCAACGATAAACTTGTCGGAAAGGGGCATCTCTTCGTCTTCCAGTTTCTGACGTAGCTTCAGAAATTTCTTCACCTATGGCAACATGGACTTCTCGTCCTCAAAGAGCAATTTGTGATATTTTTTCAACCACAAACATCTTGCTCCTGTTCCTGTCTTCTTCATACAGTTTTTTCACAGACTTCCATATGTCTCTGGCAAGTTCCTTCTTCGAGTAGGATTCTGCCAGGGAGTCCTCCATAGCATTTAGGATGAGAAGCCTGCAAATGCTATTTTTTTTTCTCCATTTGGCCTGGAGTTTGGTAGCCGCATTGATTGCGGCAGTAGATCCAGTGTCTGGAACAGATGGTTCTTCCTCCAACAGAACATGATCAACGTCTTTTAGTTAAAGAGTTAGATAAACCTTTCTCTTCTAGACTTGATAATGCTCTCCATCGAACTTTTCCAACTTGCAGTAGTCCGATTGGACGAGCGAAGCATTAATGTTTTCCATCTATAAGAATCTTGCTTTGAGATAGTTATTCCCGGGGCTTGATCAAAGATGGTAAAACAGATGCAACAGAGATCTGCGATGATACAAAAACAAAATAACCCGATTACAATATGGAGAAGGAAAATAGAGAAGAGAAGATCTCTCGTTCTTCCTTGCAAACGTATTGCAATTGGGACAGAACGAGGTACAATAATCTAGCTAAAGAAATATGAGAAGAAGAAAAAATGCTGGGATGTCAAAACACCGTTGCTCAAAGCAAGATTCGCCCCACACGAACTGCTTCCAGGAACCAGCAAGTTTGAAGAACTTGTGGAACGCTCGAAGTCACCTCTGTTCTGACTCCTCGGATGGACTTGCAATGGCGGCAGCAGCTCTCTCTCTTTCTCCTTTTCTGACTTATATTTTCGTAGTAGTCACAAAGGAGGCCAGAAGAGAGTATATATAGAGAGAGGGTGGAAACCCTAGCCGCCTCTTCAGTTATGGAAAGATTGAATCAAATCCCAAAAAGATAGCAACGAGATTAATTCAAATTCCACAAAGATAGCAACGAAATTAATTCAAATCCCACAAAAAGTGGATCTGAATTAATCGCATTGAATCAGTCTTTCCATAACTGACTTGTAGTCTGCACAGTCAGCGGAGCCCTCCATGCGGCAGCAGCAGCAGCAGCCTGGCCTCATGAGCCTCATGAGCCGCATGAGGCCGACGTGCTAAGTGCAAAGTGCGCCAACAAAACGTCACATTACGCCTCATGAGTCCATGAGCCCGAGCCCGAGTCGCTAAGCCCCTTTGGGGCTTAGCTCCAAATGGAATTAATCCAAGAGAATGACAAAAGCATTAATACTTAATCCTTGGAGCCTTATTCTTACCTCCTAGTAAAATCACCCACATGGTTCCCTCCTTAGGGTCACCACCCCATGTGCATCTCTCAACAACACACTCAAGTATATATGTTGAGATAACTCATGGTGTATTTCCGATGTGGGACTAAAATTTTACAAGACATGTTGAGAGCTAGCTCTCTCCATGTAAAGAAAGTACCAACAAAACAAACATCCACTAAGGGGTTTTTTTTCTCACTAATTAGATGTGTAATACTAATTAGATGTTGGGATCCCATGGAGTTTCTAATTGGTGGTTATAAAAATTTTGTTAATTTTTTTAATTAATAGTGTTTATATATTATTTTTCAACGTCTAATTAGACATTAGTTTACCTTTGAACCTTTATTATAAAGTACTAGTATATATGCACGTGCCTTGCACGTATTTTATAGCACTTGGAAAGAGCAAACAATTTCCTTAAATTTTCTTCTATACGTAGTAACATAACTATTCATTTTAAATTTAATGAACAATTTTAATTAATCAATATAGATGAGGATATTTTTGGAAAAAAAACTTCTACGATGAAGCTTACTTTTCTCACTATATAGTAGTATAGAGTGGTTAAGTTCTAATTCCATCTATTAGATTTAAAAAAATAAATGATTTTTTGGTGGGTCTACCTCTAATTAAACGCAATTAGTGATTCACCTGTAATTAGAGGTGAAAACAAACATCCACTAAGGGTTTTTTTTTCACTAATTAGATGTGTAATACTAATTAGACGTTGGGATCTCACTTCGCTGATCAGGGTTTCTAATTGATGGTTATAAAAATTTTGTTGATTTTTTTAATTAATTAGTGGTTATATATATTTTATTTTTCAATGTCTAATTAGACATTATTTACCTTTGAACCCTTATTATAAATTACTAGTATACATGCATGTGTCTTGCACTTATTTTATTATACTTGAAAATAGCAAACAACCTCTTTAAATTTTCTTCTATACGTAATTACATAACTGTCCATATTAAATTTAATGAACAATTTTAATTAGTCAATATAGATGAGGACGGTGAAGCTTACTTTTCTTATTATATAGTTGTATAGATTCTAAAATAAAATATTCATTAATGCTATGTTGAAAAATTATCCATGGTAATTTTAAATTAAATATATTAAAATAACTTAATCTATTCTACTATATAATGCTAAAAGTTGGTGGTGAAACTTTTGAATTCCAAAAATACCGTTGCATATATATTTCATACAAACAATAATCTATTTTACTAGATATGTCTTTTGATATTTTCAATACATTAGTTTATTCTTTGAGTGTCTTTTACTCTTTTCAAATGCATCTATTCTACTATATAATGCCAAAAGTTGGTGGTGAAACTTTTGAATTCCAAAAATACCCTTGCATATATATTTCATACAAACAATAATCTATTTTACTAGATATGTCTTTTGATATTTTCAATACATTAGTTTATTCTTTGAGTGCCTTTTACTCTTTTCAAATACATACAAAGTTAATTGAAAGATAACATTGAGTGCCTTTTGCTCTTTTCAAGTACGTACAAAAATAATAAAAAATAATTAAAATATGTGCAACGTACGTGCATATATATACTAGTTAAAAAATAAGTGAAATGTGTCATTCCTAGACTATATCAGCAAGTCAAATCTTTACAACATATATCATAAACAAGTCTCTTACCACTCATAACAACTATACAAAATAAAATAATAAAATAATTATTAATCTCAAAATTTGTTTTTTTTTATCTCGCCACAATTTGATCACACAATTGGCGTTGTTGGTCTTTCTTTCTGTTTTCTCTTTTTAGATTACATATATCGTCGGTGTTAAGGATATAAAGGGGCAACCATAATCTTTTAATTACATGCAATTAGAGGTTGGATTTCAAATTATTTTTGCAAGCTTATGTTTTCTTTTTTGAAGTAACTAATTAATTGTCAAGTTCTAATTGCATCTAATTAGATGAAAAAATAAATAATATTTTATGTAGTCCCATATCTAATTAGATCAAATGAGTAATTTACCTCTAATTAGATTTAGAAACAAATACCCCCTAAGCTAATGACGAGGATATATTTGAAAATTATTACAAGGCTTGCTAATTGGACTCAACACAAACAGGTTAATACTTCTATTAGTTTATGGAGGTTTGATAGTCAACAATTGGCCAAGAAATATATTTTTGTCATGGAAAATATTTGCATATAAAGTTATGCTTTAAGTCAAAATTCATGCCTTTAGAAGATCACAAAATCTATGAGCATTTTCCATAATTGTATAATAATCAGATTTAAAACGCATTTTCACCTTCATAAGCCCTTAATAAGTGTGTATTTTGTAATTGTAAATAACTTATTTTCTTTATCTAAGTTTCTTTTTGCCATTATCTTATGAGGAAAAAAATATTCGTCGAAATCTCATATTGGTACAATAATTTAATTTTTATCTATTTTTTTTTTTTATCGTTGTCATTGTCATATGCAAAAATATAAGAAAGAAAAGAAAAATAAAAGAAAAGAAAAGAAAGAGATATTTTCGTAACAAATAACATAATGAAAAACAAGGATGTTATATGAAGTGTTATTCCATCAAGCAATATCACACTCCAATATCATACAATATGTGTCATCTAAAATTATTGGCGACTTTTTTGAGAATTTATATTTAATACACTGTCAACGGAGTCCAAATTTTTATCAAATTGTGCGAATTACCGTCACGTGTCCTATTGACAAGAAACTATTTTACATGGAACTAATTAAGGATATATGACAACCATTTATAAGCATTGATGTAGATTTTGGACTCGACTATGAAATAAAAATTATTTGTACAATTCCAATTTCCATTCACAATGGATGGAATAATAATTTTCTTACAAAAAGTGCACTTGAAGATTTCTCTACGTGGGTTGTATGTGCTTTTTTTTCTTTTGACTTTTTAAATATATACTTGTATTACAAATCCATTTTAAAATAGTATAAAATATTTTGATGTAAATTTATTTTTGAGATGGTGAACATTCTGTGTAGTTGGAAGTATATAATTATTTGTTTGTAGTATTTATGTTAGTGAGGATGTATGCAATTTACATGTTTATCCTTAGTTAATTTGAGTGTGTAATATATATATATATATATATATATATATATATATATATATATATATATATATATATAAAAGAGGTTGGAGAATGCACTTTTGGAATGTGAAATTTTGCAGTGAAGCCTTAAAGTTTTCATATTATATATAAGACGAAGTTGTGCATGCGTGTTTCATTTGTTTTTGTCTATGTTTTTTTCCCTCTTTTTAAATTCACCTTTTAGATGTATACTGGCATGACAAATCTATTTTAAAATAATATTAAATATTTTAAAGTAAAATTATTTTTGAGATGGTGGACAATTATTATAGTTGGAAGTGTGTAATTATTAGTTGTGAGTAATTATGTTAGAGGAAAAGTACGTAATTTATATATTTTATCTCTAGTTAATGTAAGCATATTTTGATATGAAGTTGAATAATGATACTTTTGGAACATGAAAGTTTCACGATGAAGCCTAGAACTTTTGATATTGTATACTAGATATACTAGATTAGATAAATGCACATGCAAAAGTAATTATTATTCAAATATTTACTAAGACTATAGAAAGATTAAAAGAAAGCCAACTTAATTATTATTATATTAGTATATATATTATTTTGTACCTTCAAACTATTTAGGAATGACAAATGACATCTTCTGTAATTACCTAGTTATTCCTTTAATTAACAATTTAAATTGTAAATATATGCAAGGTGTTATTGAAAAAGAAAGTTCCACAATAATGTCACATTTTACATTATACTGGAGAATAGATTAACTATTTTAATTTGTAAACATATGTCGGGTATATTTGAAAAAAAAAAATCAACTGTCTCAATTTTTCCCATTATATAGATAAGATTAGTAATTGCTAATGGTCTGCTTGGATTGAGGGTTAAATGAGGAAAGTTAAGTACGAAAAAGTTGAATGAGGGAAAACAAATTATGTTTGGTTTGAGGGTGAAAGTTTAGAAGGGGGAGTAATAGAGAGTTAAGTGAGAGTTTGTTTAGGCTTCTTATATATGTTTTTTTAACCCTTAAATCGGGGGGGGGGGGGGGGGGGGGGGGGGGGGGGGGGGGGGGGGGAGGTGGGAGGGGGGAGGGGGGGTTAAAGAGAAAAAATGATGAATTTTGTTTAAAAAGTCATAAATATTTTTCGTTTATCCTATAAAATATATTGACTTTTTTTTTTCTTTTCCATTTTTATTGTTTTAACCTTCTGCTCCGTAGCTTCTTGACTTTGTCTAGGTGCGTCATGTCTCTTATCATTTTTCTCATATCTTATTACTCATCGTTGATAAGAAAAACCATCCATGATGCATATGTTGAGTTGATTAGGAAAAACCTCCTTCAATTCAAACCTCAAAGTAAGAGTTATTAAACACACCCCCACTTAACTTTTCCTCTAATCCAAACAAAGGTGATATGTATTGACTCCCTTTCTCTTTGACTAAACTTTTTTTTCACTTAACCCCACTCAAGTTTTTTTTTCTCTCCCTCAATCGAAGTAGACCCTAATTGTGTGTTTGGAACTTTTTTGGGAAGGTGAAGGAAATTTTGAGCGAAAGAAAAATGGAGGAGAGTAAAATAAATGTAAAGTTAATTTTATATTCAATTGTTTGGATGAACAAAACACATGGAAAGAAAAAGTTTAAAAATAAGTTTTTGTTTCTTTGTGGATAGAGTAATTATTATTCAGTCTTTGGTATTCTCAAATCATAATTTATACTTACCTTTTCGAGGGATAGCCGGGTAAATTATCTTAAAATTCTAACATCTCTCTCTATTTTCTTCTCACTTTTGGAAGATTTTTTTTAGGATCTACATAATTTTTTTCTCAAAATTTTCTCCCATATCTCTACTACTATAGGGTAGTTGGATAAATTATCTTAAAATTCTCTCTCTCTCTCTCTCTCTCTCTCTCTCTCTCTCTCTATTTTCTTCTAACTTTTGGAAGGATTTTTTTTTGTAGGACCTACATAATTTTTTTTCTCTCAAATTTCCCTCCCATCTCTCTACTATTATAATGCGGCATAGAACCGGCTCCAAATTAAGCCGTCTAAGATGTATATATATCATCAATTAATTAATTTAAATTTTATTTAAAAAAATGTAAGTACGATGACTAACTGTAATTGTTTTCTCACCTAGTTGAAGAAAAATTTAAAACCTAACATCCTCCTAACTACATAAACATGTGTAAATTCTAAATATTTTAAAATTTAAATTATATTTAAACTAACTATATGATATTATTTAACTAAACACATATGCAAAATTTTAAAAACATATTTATAATAAATTATAACTAAAATATATTCAGATTATATTTAAAATATTATAACATAATTTAAATTTATATATTTTAATAATATAGTATTTTTTTTATTTTTTTTATTTTGTATACGTACGCAAGTGAAAGTAATTAGTAACTTTTATTTTTTTTTCTCATTTTTTTTCTTAATCTTTTTCTTTCCTCCCTTTTTTTGGCTAATTATAAGAGCACATCAAAATCTTATCAGGACTATCCAGGATTGGGGCTAGCCCATGTTTGTGGAAAAATTACTAGGACTATTCTAATTTTCTACTCAAGGGGCTGCCCAAACTCCACACCCCCCCAAATCCCAAATTTTACTCTCATTTATAAAATCCACTCTCTTCCAAAACCCTAACTTTCTTCCTCCTCCTCCTCCTCCTCTTCTTTTTCACCATTTCCCACTCCCCAAACTATACATCTTCTTCTCCACAATTTTTTCACTCTAAACCCTAGTTTTCTTCTCCATCATTTCCATCAAAATCCTAGTTTTTTCTTTCCACAATTTTCATTCTCATCATTTTGATTCCTCACAAATAATGCATGAAAATAAATCCTAACATGTTTATTTAATGAGAAATTTTGAGTTACCCCCCACTTTGATTACCCAAATTAAGGGTGCACCCTACAGTTTTGCATTAATGAAGAAATGTCCCCACTTTGGACGGAAACCGTCTAGGGCTAACGGTCAAAAGCTTTGACCCAAAAAAATTGACGAAAATACCCTTCTTCCCTGTGTGTTGTCTCCCTCCTCCACCCCACCGCCACTGCCACATCATACCTTGCTGCGCTCGCCGCAGCCGCCGAGTCCACACGTCGACTTGGTGAGCTCCGACAGCCACCCGCGGCCAGCAAGGCGACGCCGACGCTGACCTCCCAGAACCGCGCCATGGTCGTCTCAACGAGCCTCCGACGCTGGATCCCTCTAGATCCAGATCGCGCCTCTGCCCCCACCACTGGGTGGCGCTCCTCCTTCGACTAAGCCTCGCTCCGTCACCCTTTCCGGTGCCATCAACCCAGTACCTCCGCCTTCCGCCGAGTTGGCTCTGCGAGCAGCCGAACACCGGCCAACACCCCAGCTCGACCCCGCCGCCTCGGTTCGTCCGTCGACGACCAGATCTGGATACTCCATCCAGATCAACAGCAAGATCCGCCGCCTGGGTGGTGCCGCCTTCTTCCTCCCGTCGCCGAGCCGCCCGATGCCCTCCGCGTGACCCCACCGTGCGCCGCGCCCGGCCTCGCAAAGACCGCCTCCGACGAGCGCCAGCGGCTCTGCCCCGTGCTCCGCCCCTTGAACCGGGCACCGGTCCCGACCATCGTACGCCGCCCCGAGCAAATCCGCCCGACCTCCGCAGATCTGGACGCCGCCCACCGCTCCGGGCTGTCCCCTCTCCCAGATCGGCCATCCGCCGAGGCGCGCCCCAAGCGTCGGTCGCCGCCGCTGCTCCCAGCTCCGCCTCCGCCGCACGCGTTGGGAACACCCTTCCCCTCTCCTCGGTGAGCCCTCTTCCGCTCTCTCCTCTTCCTCTTTTCCTCTCTGACGAGGGTATTTTCGTCAAATTTTTTGGGTCAAAGCTTTTGACCGTTAGCCCTAGACGGTTTCCGTCCAAAGTGGGGGCATTTCTTCATTAATGCAAAACTGT
The DNA here is from genome assembly GCA_029216955.1 of Iris pallida. Lineage (NCBI taxonomy): Eukaryota > Viridiplantae > Streptophyta > Magnoliopsida > Asparagales > Iridaceae > Iris > Iris pallida. Next base: position 11,793,851 of record JANAVB010041419.1, on the reverse strand, counting down.
GGGGTGCACCCTTAATTTGGGTAATCAAAGTGGGGGGTAACTCAAAATTTCTCTTATTAAATTCATTCTCACAAAAAATGCATGAAAATAAACCCTAAAATGTATATTTTATTATATTAAAATAAATCCTAACATATGTTTTTCATTCGGCCATTTCGATTTTAGGACTGCCAGGAATTGTGGCAGTCCTAAAATGCAGAAATTGTGGCAGTCCTGTTGTACAGCAACTCAATACTTATATGACTGCCAGAAATTGTGGCAGTCCTGATATAAATTTGCTCAACAAATAAATTTCTTCTAGAATTAGGATTTCATCCATAATTTCTTCTATTAATAAAGAAAAATTGATTAATTGATTAATAGATTAGTAAATTTGATAGATTAGTAAAATTGTTTCTTCTTTCTTCTTCTTGTAAAGAAGGAGAAGAGAGAGAAAAAAAATAAAAAAATTGTCTTTTATACATTAGAATAAAATAACCCGAGTAAAATTTCAGTGACAAATTTGTAAATAAAAAAAGTTAAAAATAGAAAAGCCTTGATAAAATTTTGATGTGCCAGTATAATTAGTTTTTTTTCCCCTCCCCTTCCAACCAGTACCTAAATATCATCCGTAGTAGTTTTTTTTTTGGAAAAATTTGAGTGGCACCCCACATTTGTTACGCTTATTTAAGGTGCACCCCACATGTTTACATAAATGCATAACACCCCCCACTTCACACGTTTTTCGTCGAAGACTAACAGTTGACCGATTTTGTGTGTTATTTGTGACCAAAATAACCCTCACGTGCTCCAGGTGATGACATTAAAATGGGAAAACCCTAAACTACCCTCTCTTCTTTGAATGACCCTCTCTCTTCCCTCCCTCTCTCTTCCCAACAGAAACCCTCTCATTCCAAAACCCACCTCTCTCTCTTCCACTCCCTCTGCTCTCCCGTCGAAATTCCCCCCGTCACCGCACTCCGTGGTTGTAGCAAACACCCAGGTATGAAACCGACCTCGCTCTTCTCTCCCTTCTTTCTCTTTCACACAACCATGCCGAAATACCGATCGTTTCCTTTTCTTTCCGATTTCTGTCAGTCGAAACGTCCAGGAGAGTCCATGGCGAACCAAACACCCAAGTACACCCATGGCAAACCCTTTCTTTCCCTTTCTTTTCCATCATTTTATTCGATTATGTTTCGTTTTTTCAGGAATTTCCATAAATTGTACAGTGGAAAATATTTGTATTTGTTTAATGTATGAAAGTGATTAGGATTTTCCCTAAAATTGTGCACTGTAAGTGTTTTTAGGTTACGAATTAGGGTTTCTTTCCCTTGATTTTCCATCATTTTATTCGATTATGTTTCGTTTTTCAGGATTTTCCATAAATTACACACTGGAAATTATTTGTATTTCTTTAATGTATGAAAGTGATTAGGGTTTTCCCTAAAATTGTGCACTGTAAGCGTTTTTAGGTTACGAATTAGGGTTTCCCTAAAATTGTACACTGCATGAAAGTATTCTTTAATGTATGATCATTGTATGAAAGTATTCTTTAATGTATGATCATTGTATGAAAGTATTCTTTAATGTATGAATTTTTAGGACTTTCCCTTAACAGTGTGAAATGTAGTGTTTGTCTCTAACAGTGTGAAATGTAGTGTTCAGAAATGTAGTGTTCAGAAATGTAGTATGATTATTGTTTGTCTTTAATTTATGAATTTAATCACTGTAGGAAAGTAATCATTGTATTGTTTGTCTGTAACAGTGTGAAATGTAGTGTTCATATGTGAATTTTAGGTTCTAATGTGAAATGTAGTGTTCAGAAATGTGAAATGTAGTGTTCATATCTGTATGTAGTGTTCATATGTGAAATTAGGGTTCTAAGTAACAATGTAGTGTTCATATATGTATGTAGTGTTCATATGTAGTGTTCATATATGTATGTAGTGTTCAGTTGCTATTGTATGCTATTATAAGAGTATTTGTATTATACAGGAAGTACATGCTTAGGGTCCATTTTAAGGGTAGTTCAGTTGCTGTTGAAGTGGATCCAGACTTTATTAGTCTGCTGGATTTACCCTATACAGTTGAAAGTAACCATTTGGAGGGAGTTTATAAGTACTACTGGATTGATGACTTAAAGAATGGGGAAACAGTGGAGCTCCTCACTGATGCTGAGTTGTTGGACATGTTTAGTAAACAACTTCCTGACAAGAATGGAGAAATACACATATTCTTAGAAGAATATGGCAACCCTGCAATTGAAGAGCAACAGCCTACTCAATTATTAACACCAAGAAAGACTAGGAGGATTAAGAAATTAGCCCACAAACCAGTTAGAAAACATGTCCAGGGTCTTCATGAGGATCAGTTGGGTCCACTACCTATTGACAGTGATTTGGACCTTCCTGAGGAGGAGTTGGATCAAATGCCCCCAAGGCTGCAGGGTGGTGGATTAGATGCAGTGGCTGGAGGGTCTGACCAAGTAGCTCCTACACAGACAGAGGGTCAGGAAGAATATGGCACACAGGCTGAGACACAACTTCATGGAGATGAACCCCAGGGTGAGGAAGACTTTGACACACAGGGTGAGGAAGCAGTAGACAGACAAGGTGAGGAAGAAGTAGAGATTGAAGAAACAGATGATGAGGAGTATGTACCATCAATTCCAGATGATGAAGTAATATTAAATAATGTTCACATTCCAGAACCAGATGTGGAAGAATGAGGGGAAGAAACAGAGTTCCAGAGGGAAGAGCTGTCACGCCCCAGAACCAGAATACTGGAGAGAGGGGGCAGACATAGCCAGCTACGTATATGAAATGGATTCCATCTCGCTATACGGTCACGGCTGTCTAGATACATGAGGGTTTAACTATAAGCCAACAGTCTCTTAAGGTCATGAACAAGTCTATTGTCTCAATCACAAGCAAGTAAGTAAAAGTTACAAGATGTATGATCATTAAATATACAATAGTAAGACGTCCCAAACATTACATATTCAGCTGATCATGAAGCTAGTCGTTACAAATGTCCGGACTAGCAAGAGTTTAGTCATACATGATCAACCCTAGGATCTGTTAATCATGTTACAGCCCGTAGGCAGACAGTAAGTAAAAGTACAATCGAGCTAAACAGGTGCTCGCCGGCTAAACGCCTCAAAAGAATATGTTTACAATAAAGTGGGAGAGCCAAAAATAACCCACTCGTTGCCAGGGTTCCGTCTAGTGGCCACCATCTGACTGGAAGGTAGGTAGATCCTCTGGTGCTGCTCCGATATCTGGCCAGACAAAACCAGCTGGGTCAGACCCCAGAAAGAGCAAGTGCCACAAAGGAAGCTTCACTTAGGAACTAAAAACAGCAAATCAGCACAAGAGTATAATTAAAAGTAAGAACTGGAAATAAAAAATACATCAGGATGATATACGACGAGATAACCATGGAACTATTCAGATAACCAGGTTACAACCCGTAAACCAAACAAGGACCGGGGTTGTAACCCTTTGTCTGAACAGAACTTGGAATTCTCCATTTATCGATAAAATAAGTACAAGCATTCAGGTCATGCAGTAGTTTGGAACAGAATCAGGACAAGACTAGACTGGTTAGACTCTATCCAATCAATTCACGGCCAAACAAGAACTACGGCTTGATACTTTAACTAACTAGGGTTATCACAGGCCTAGTTACTAGCAAGATGCAGTGAGAATCTTCTACAGCCACAAGCCCTGCAGTCCATTCAGGTTACCCGGGTTAAAAGATTTAGAGTTGAATTCAGGTGGGTACATCGTCCAGGAAACACATGTACCCTTAGGTAGCTTGAAGGGTGTAACACATGACAGTGTGCTGGAAATGTGCCCTACTCGACGGCAGGCTATAGATCCCAAGGCGTGCCCAGGTAACGGGATTGTCTGTAGCTGGAAGATCTCTTCATGACTAATGTATTAATCTAGTTATTAGCCTTAGCCCATTTCAATAGGTACTCCTGACCGTGGTACTCAGGAGTCCCCTCCTAGACATGATACAAGACAGGACTGGATTATTTGTACAAGCACAATCGCCCACGGTGTCCAAATTAATTATACATGTCATATCATGTCAGGTAGCCGTCGCAACAGCTGTTCAAGATAATCATGTCAGGTTTAACATGTCCAGTTTACTGGTCAGGAGTGCGCCGCGACGGGCCACTATCAGGTCATGTCAGGTTAGTCATGCCAGGAGTGCACCACTACGGGTTACTGTCATGTCAGGCTCAATTACCATGCCCAAACATATCAAGTAAATTCGTGATTATCAAGTTCATGACAAAAGGTGTAAGGATATAAAATGGACGTAAAATATCTAATAAAATATCAATACACAGGGCTATAGGAGAGCCATACAGCTAAGGCATATGCTGCCAGGAATGATCTCATGCGGCTGGAAGAGAACAGCCCATGCGGCTGAATAGGGTCAGGCGCATGCGGCTAAAAAGGGGAAAGGCTTATGCGGTCAAAGGGGTATCGGTCATATGCAGCTCGGAGATCCACTCAGTCATGCGGCTGAGAAAGGCAAGACATATGCGGTCAGGAGGATACACTACACCAAAAAAGGCATTTAGAAACATATTTTATATGTACCTAATATTTTTAGGAACATATAAAAACCGTTCCTAAAAGTGGCGTTGCAATAATTGGAACGGTTATAAAGCCTTCCAAAAAAAATTCAGGAACGAATATTAGACGTTCCAAAAGAATATTTGGAAACACATATATTATGTTCCTAAAGCATTTGTTCGGAACATTGTTCAAATGTTTCTAATTGTAAATTTGAAACATTTTCAATCTGTTTCTAATTGTAATATGCACACGTTTCTAATTTGCATCGCTATTTTCATCTTCATATAGTTGCTTTTGGAACACATTACTAATGTCCCTATTTATTTTTTAATTTTGCACACAATTTTTAATTTGAACCACAGATCTAACTATTCATAAATTGTACATTCGAACACATAATACATGGTGCAAGATTTGTTTTTACACATTCCATGAATCAACATCCAAAAGATTGATTAAATTAACAAGAGTTGTCAACCAAATACAAAACAACTAATAATGTATGAAAAAAATTATATTTTATAAAATGTCATCAAAAGTAAATATAAAGTAATAGTTACAAAATTTATAACATCTAGCTTGACCATAAAAGATAATTTGTTTACAAAATTTAATTCTCTAGAGATGATCCCAAAAGTTATTCTCCAACTGAATGGTAGAGAGTTGAACAATGCCATCTAGCAACACCTGCATGCAGCATTATAAAACAAGTTTAAGTTAAAATCAGAAAATTGGAAAATTAAAGACTAAGATGAATCAAAATGAATGATAAACTAAAATCTATTTAGATTACAAAAATTGGAGGATAAGAGACCGTTCAATTGATCTTCACCATCTGGCCATAGACAATGGAGAAGATAATGCCACTAGTCTATATAGGAAGAAGACGTACAACACTCTTGAGCTCTTCGACTTGGGTGATAGTGCAGAGCCTTCATAGATTCAGTTGCTATTGATCTTGTCAGCTTGAGTCTCTACAGCAGCCTTGTCAAGAAATCTTAGTGGGGAAAAAATTTAGGAAGGTAGTAAACAGTAAAAGTTAACTTATGTTTCCTTTTATAGTTATTGAGAAATTATTGTGATATGTGCAGAACCAAAAGATTTGGACATAAAAGTAAGCCTCGTGAAAAATGTCTGATAGACACATGATTTGACAAAAAAAAGGATAAAGAAAGAAATTATTGAGATGTGGATGGTTATTCACTTCCTCTATAGGGTAATCTGTTTAGAGATGACAGGGATGTATCTCCTAATTGGAAACTCCATTATTATTGCTTCACATAGAACTCATTTTTTTAATGAGAGTTCTTTTAATCGAGATAACAAACCACCCTTTATCCTAAAATTTAGTCTATGCGTGGACCAAAACAAATGGATGTGCACATGAAGTTGCAAACTTGGAGATGCACCATATTATTTATCATCTGTCTATGCTGAAGTAGTAATGTTTTTATACAATTTGAGATTTTTTTTTTTGAAACTGTTAAAATTGGACCTTCTGAAGGCTCAAGATCAAGGGGACCTTCTCTAGCCAGCAAAAAAAAAAAATCTCGGACAAGATTTAGGAAGTGTAGAGAACCAATAAAAAGGAACGAGTGACAATTAGAAACTCCCTCAACATAAACGATGGTCTTAGCCCTCAAAATGTCGAATAACCCTATCCTAAATGAATGAAGTGTGGCAATTGATCCTAGATTGTGTAGTTAGACAATCTTGTACTGTAAGATCTGATAATCTTGTGCAGTCTCATAATCTTGTATTGTAAGATCTACCTATAATTACTGAATTTAGTGTAGCTTTACCCTCTATGATTGTGTGTTAGAAAGATGTGAGTGGAAGATTTTATTATGGAATGATTGTGTTCTATGATGTCCATTGTGTACTATATTCAGTTGTTACACTAGCATTCTTTGGGTATTGTCCATCAACTGATTACTTTATCTCTATCCTGGTTATAATTCAGAGATCCTGCTATTTGATAATCATTTTCTCATCGTCCAAGATGTTTCCATCAAAATGGTGAATGCCATGAGGTGTTTTTAAATAGAGAAAGCTTCACATAGGATGGACCGTTGATCAAATTATATCAGCTAGTTGTCGGCCTAAACTTAGTCTATCTGAATTGGTGCATAAAGCCTAGCCAAGGCAATTGGGCCACTATGTTGCATGAGCAAAAGACGGCACCAATTTGATGCTTGCATGCTGTATCGAACACAAACACAAGTTGTTACACGGACACAACACAACTATCCATGCTTTCTAGGCTGGCATAGTAAGAGCAGAAGATCACTAGGAGAACAGGGGAGGGACTATTATGTCATCTTAGAGAAGATGGCCATTTAAGATCATGCCACAAGGAAACAATCTTCCATGGTTTCCTATATTAGTCCAGGAAAGAGGAAATAAGTATAAATTTGTCATTGGTGGCACCTATCAAAAAGTGAGGAAGTGCCAAACAAGATCACATCATGTCCATCCTAATAGATTATTACTTGTACTCGACCAAATGGTCGTTTCATTTCTATGAAGAAATACTCAATATATTTAAAAGTCGGGTTCTAAGTAACATTGCTTCACCACATTCGTATAATGGGCAAGGTTTGCACTATGGGTATCGGAATCGGTATTCGACCCTTCCTATGAGTATCAATATCAGCAGTATTAACGATTTCGGATTGGAGTATCGGATTTTTTTCGTATCGAAAAGCAAATAATTAATAATAAATTATTAAAGTTTTAGAAAAAAATATTTTTCTACATTTAGACATAATTTAAATATTTTCTATGTTGTTTCTTAGTAGTTTTGAAATTTAATAAAATAGTAGTCGCCCTTTCCTATTTGTTTACCTGCGATACATAAGTTTTCTTTTTTTTTTTACATGTTTTTACAACCTTACTATGCTTTTACACCTTTTTGATTGATATATATAGTTCAATTTTTAATCGAATTTTGACTGGAAAAGAACCCCCAATGTCAATATCAGTCACTATTGTTATCGGTCGGTATAGGATCTGGACATGTCAAATAGTATTTGCAAAACTATAGACAAATTAAAACTCTCAGTTGTGTTACTTTCTCCTCTGCACTTTTCTTTAGATATGATAAAAAACTTTACGTATGTGATCAAATTCAAATGCTCTCTTTTTGATAAGAGAATTCATATAATCTGAAAGGGATGGTTTGCATTGTAAATTATCCAAAGACAATTCACATTCAAGTAAGGTTGGGGGATTTCTTCTGAAGGAATACAAATGAAGAGTAGGTGATAGAAATTTGTTGGAGGCGTAATCATTGATTGGCGGAAGAATTTCAATTGCAGCCATGTACTTATTGGACCATTTTATGTAGACACAAATATGAAGGCATGTGGGTTGACTTGTACTGTTGAGGACACATTTGAACCACCACGAGTAGGGTGGGAAGAACAGAGCAGGAGAACACACTACTCACTAATACAGTAGTGTCCATAAATGGAAAGAAACAGTGTCACTGAATACTCTTGCCAAAATTGTATCACATCTAAGCAAAGAAGCTACTAATTGCAAATTTACTCATTGTTTCCTCCTGCCAAAAGGTGCAACCCACACTTTAGGATTCAGGACAAGGTCTCACATGTCGCCTTCTTATCCTTATTTTTTCAGCTATGCACGACTTTTGGATGCATGATGTATGCCAGCAGTCACAGTAGTTGGATTTATCATTCAGATCAAGATCAAAATTGTGTAGATCAATGATGTTTTATGTTGCAAGTTTCTCAATATTAAAATGTGGTGCGTGTTTCTCAACATTTAGATGAAAGGCTTTAGTTCTCCATATGCGTTTTACAATTATGAATTGCTTCAACTAACTATTTTTAACTGATCATTTTGTATGATATCGTACAGGCGAACAGTTTCAAATACTATGATAATTTTTGTTGTTACGGCTAGTTAGAGGATACAAGTCACTTAAGAGTGGATTTTGAACTTAACAACTCAAGTGTGTAATACCATACTGATAAAATCTGATTCAATTCCTATCAAGTATCTCCCATAATGTGTCCATCATCTAATAAATTAGAAAATAAGTATCATGGCACCACAAGATAGCATAACAATATATATATATATATATATATATATATATATATATATATATATATATATATATATATATATATATATATAAACTAGGCCCATCTCTTAAAGCAGAACCATCTACAGCAGCTTTAGATAACATGTGTGCTTAAGTGCAACAAGAGAAGACATGATATACTTATAAAGTAACTTACCAACATACCCACAATAGAGAGAGTCTGAGACTTCCTAAAATCCATGGGTACAGGCAAATCCCACAAAATATATTTATATCTAGAGCACCTGCAACCATTCAAAATAAATAAATAGAGTTATTAGTTAAAGCAACAAATAGTGTGAATGGTAAATGAAACTTTAGCAAAATTGATAGTTAGTACCTCCCGCATCATTTTAGGCTGTGAACAGTTAGTTGACAAAGGGAGTTCCCAAAAAAGGCACAATCTGCTTGAATCTAGTGGTACAACTAGATCACGATACAATCCATCACACCATATATCATATTATTCCTTGAAGAGAGACGATCTCCCAAAATAAATAATTTGAAACACGCATATCCCGACAGCCCACGACTTGCATTTAAAAAGTTAAAACTCTAAATCCCATTATAGTTTTTCTTTGACTTTCTCTTTAACCGACATAGCACATCTTTCCTAATATAATTCATATGTGATGGGGAAGATATACTCGGTATTGCAGATTGTATGAAAAGCTAATATGCAACAAGAAAAAAAAAATACACTCTCTTCATATATTATTTTGTTCCTTCAAGACAGATGCTCTCCCCAAACATCAAGCGAAACCCATATATTCTAACATGCCAAGTCTTTACACAAATTAAAGTTATCAATGTTATTAGTTTCTTCTCGGCACTTCTCTTTAGAGATGATAAAAGAATTACATATGTAATCAGATTCATATAATCTCTTTGAATATTCATATAATATGAAAGAGATGGGCTACATTGTAAATTATGTAAAGATAATTCACATTCGATTTAAGTATGGAAAAGGAACCAAACTATATGCATATATATAGAAAACTCTGACTGCTTATCGGGTTAATTTATATTTCTTTGCAGCTACACATTAGTTAATCACCCCAGAGATGAAAATAGAAAGGGGAAAGAGGTAGTTAATATGATACATAGGCTACAAATCAAATTTACCATCTGAGGGATACTCAGATTCCTATATGTTTATTTCAATGATGCATGAACTAGTGATGTTAGCAAATCGGAGGTTGAAGTTGCTTTAACCATTGAACAATTTTCATCGTGGGCTTGATAGATAGATAATCTACAGTACACATGACAGCCAAGTGCAAGGTCTCCACCAAATCATCGTGAGGCCCCACATTCCACAACCCCTCAGTGAAGAACTCACGAGCCCGTCCCTGGCGAGAAAGCATGCAGGCCCAAGTCACAATATTGAAACCATTGCCATATGGCGAGAATGATGGATCCAAGGCTTTCTTATCCGAAATCAATTCCAACAGCACCACGCCATAGCTGTACACATCGGCCTTGTCAGATACACGGCATGTCATTGCATACTCTGGAGCAACATAACCAAAAGTTCCAGCCACACCAGTAGTTGCATGAGTTTCAGAATTTCCAAGAAGCCTTGCTAATCCAAAGTCTGAGAGAAAAGCATTGAAATCCTTGTCTAACAAAATCTAATCGGTATCGACCGGTACTGGAAACTATGACAATGGGTTATCAAAATTGCCTCCACCAAAAATTATTGACATGGATTTAAAACACAAATTATGGCCAAATTTTTTCAGTAATCATCTTGCTAAAATCTGTAGTCTAACACAATACCTGTGGTCAAAATTTTATTCCCACTGGGTCTCTCCGTAATTCCTTTTAGTTAGTGATTCTGCTAGTTTCTAGTAAAGCTCAAGACAACTTTAATGCCTACATAAACTTATGCAAACACAAAATATTTTGAAATAGAATGAAACCATATGCTTTTTCTTCAAAAGTGTTCTACAAGTTTGGTGCAAACCCCAACCATGTATCTAGAAGTGAGATTCCACAGAATCTTTTCTTTACTAGGAACTAAAGTATGTTTAAGAAGAGAACAAAGGTTCCTATCAGTATTTCTTTATGTGTATCAACTTGATCTTCATTCTCAGAATCTTATAAATATTGATAAGCTCCAATCATAGAAGATAAATAGGTGTCTCTTGTAGGGAACTCGTCACTTTCATCAAACTTTGGGTATACTGCAAGTTCATTTTCAAGAGATTCTATTACAAATGATTGTCAACATGTAGAGGACAAATGCTCTTATGCTGTATGGGTGTGTCATGGACACCTTGACAACATGATACATACACAACAGGTGTGTCTAAGACTCTGAATATATCTTGGCATGCCAATTCTGGATTTATATCACTAAGAATTTGTACCGGACATGGGAACAACATCTAAATTGTCATGTATGCTCTCCCCAGCTAATCCTAGTTAGTGAAATTACAGAAGATCAAAAGACAACTATCTTGGAGCTCGTGCAAAAGTTTAGGAATTACCATGAGCAAATACTCATGCTACTGCAACTCTAAAGGACAAATTTAAAATGTCTAATGATGTGGCATATGCGGAGCTTGTCAATTGCATCAAATAAAAACATCACTATTCTAATTTTATGCAGGTCTTTGACAAAGACAACCTTGCACAAGATAAGCTATTGGGTACAGCCAAGTTACCATTAAATTGACAAAGACAACCTGGAATATAAAGGCAGGGATTACCTTGCACAAGAAGCTCACAACTGCAACAGCCAATACTATGGTAGGGATTCCAGAGCCCCAACCCCATCCCACAATAGTCTGTACCCACACCAGAACAGAGAAAGCAATAAGGGCTCCTATGTTTATTGAAAAATAAAACCAATTGAAGAAGGAGCTCTTGCTCTTCTTCTCATATTCATCAAATTCATCGAATTAGTTTGGCCCAAACGAAGAGACACAAGGCTTGATTCCTTCTGTCCCGAGTGCAATCAGATAAAGGGATACAAAAACCACTGCAGTTTGTCATGAAGTTGGATCACAGACATCGTTATGGCATGAAGGCTTCAACCCCTTAATAGAAGCCATCATGGTTAGATGAGTCAAACCCTGTTAAGAAGGGTTGAAATGGTAAATTTCTGTAGGATAAATATGAAAGTAAAACGTAAAAGTCTTTTATCAGGGTCTTACGAAAATATATATGATCATGAAACTGGAAATAGTCCAATATCTTTCCTGACCAGTTAGTGACAATGTTGGCAGCTTGAGTATTCCCTTGGTGGAGAAACTTCTTCAAATAATTTACTAGATTGGTGCTCATCCCATAGTATGCCAATCTTTCACATCATTCATTGGATGTCAAGGATAAGAAGCTTAGTTGTATGAATAAAGATTAGTGTCATAGTTATGCAATTGTTTCACAGTACTTCAGCCGTACCTAGAATGTAAGGGCAAGCCTTCCATCTTCCAGTGTTCTTCTTGACAGTAGGATTTCCATGGATGTCTGTTGTTCCATCTTTTGTGTACTTGTCCTCGTATTCTTCCATCTTTAATGGCACAACAGTGTTGCTTACAACAATTCTTAAAGAATGAAGGCCCTTCAAATTATAGAATAAGATGCCGATAGACAAGTATATTGCATTAAAGTAATAACTTTAGGCAAGCACTAGAATGTGCATCACAAACACAACATTTCTGACAAAATCATACAAGAAAATGTAATGCATCTTTAAAAGGTCACTAGGCTGATGATCATGATTGTTCTCATAGACTTTACCATGACCAACAAACCCATGTTGTAGAAATGGTGGCATAGAGTCATAAAGCTTTACAAATAACCCAAGAGTTGAACAAAATTTTGGAATGAAGATGACAGATTCTCGCAATTTTTATGAATTTAGGGTGGGTTATAGAAATGGTGGCATAGATCAGATGCTATCTCCTTTGAACCAAGTTGGGGATGGAGATGCAAGAAGTAGAATTCTTATAATCATGGGTGACATTAAAGTTACAGTTGGAAGTAAAAAAAATTGTTGTTTCTCAAGATGAATGGCAAGTTTTGGCCAAACTATATTCCTGACTTTTACAAATATCGAAAAAAATTATGAAAATTAAATTTTTTTTTAAAGTAAAGAACTAACTTTCTTTTCTTTTCACGAACCAAACAGTAGAAAGATTTTGAATACCACTAAACCTTAGAATCCAAAACTATGGATGCACCAGAATTTTGCTCACTTAACTGAAGTAGAATAAATATAGAAGCATGCTTTTAATATGACCCAGACTGGACGATGAACATTAGGCTTCTCAGAGTTGGCAAACATTTGCATAATGTACTAAAAAGATCATGCATTTTGATGGCCAATAAACTTTGACTGAATCTCATTAGGCCGAATCATAAGGATGTCTCATCAGATATCCATCACTCTATGCCATTTGGGAAATCAAGTAACTATATTCAAACCCAATACCTAATTAAAGCCCTAATTTATCAATCTCTCGTGTAATTCATCCAACGAAATACCTAATTAAAACCCAAAATCTACTGAATTAAAGCCCTAATTCATCCAACCAAATACCTAATTAAAGCCCTAATCCATCAAACAAAATACCTAATTAAATCCCAATCCAAAATCGAGATGCAGGAAGAACAAACGGGGAAGAAAGTCAACCTGCCTTGCGACCTCGTCGGAATGGCCAACGATCTCATAAGGATATCCAGCGATCTCTGTCACGCCCCGATTCCGTAGAATCGATAGTCGTCCCCCGGGCGTGATGCCGTGCGAACCTAAGTTGCGATCGCACAAGGCGTATACATAAGGTTATCCGAAACACAACATCAATTTTGAGTACGCAGAGAAATTGAATAACACATTTGAAATGGAAATAGACTTTTCATTGATAATATGAACTTTACATAGACTTCTTTTTACAATCATTGCCGCGCGGGCTACAACATGACTTCGACTTACAAAAATGAACGCCGATGAGATAGTCGTTCCATACATTACACCCTTTTATACAAGCAAAAACCAATACACATTTCCACCTGCTATGGCGGGAAGTCGAGTCGTCATTTTTCTTTGGACTGATGTGCGGGTCTTCTTCAAAAGGAAATCCAGAAAAACAAGCCTTCACACGGACGAGGCTTCAAAAGAATGCACGCCGCCTTGAGCTTTTAGTTGGCACGCCCTTCGTAGTTTGGGGTACCTGCGTGGAGAGCGAGGATCAGTACATTACACTTGTACTGGTGCGTGGCTATTTAAATTCCAAGCTCTCATTTGGTTGAAGAGTTTATATGATATTAGAGTATGAATGTTTTTAACCATCCTAATGGATTACAAACAAGTAATGACAAGCATAGTGAACTTTTACGTTAAAACTTACCCCGGCGGACCGCGCCGCGCCTTTAGAACTTACCATGTTCTTCCTTGTCCATTGTTATCATTTATATTCCAAGTGCAACATTACATGTGTTTGGTCACTGGCATCACAAGCCATCCTGGACGTATAGCTTTGTTAATCGGGATCCTTTCAACGCAAGTAGCTAGCTCCGTTGCAAGTCCCCGCTTAACCTGTGCTGAAACCTTATGCACGACTATACCCTGTTTCCTCCTAGGCCGAAACGGTCCCGTGGCCTCGGGTTGCCGCTCGAGGAAACTATCGCCTTGTCGACAAGTTGTCCATAACCGTGTGAAGACACATTTCCTTTTTAGTTATTAAGACATTAGCCTACATTCTCTTTGAAAACTCAATCCTTTTTCCCGTGTTCGTGCCCTTGCATTTATCCTTTCCTTCGCAACAACAATATTGATTTTGCCTAAGAAGAGGGTCGAGAAGAGAAGGGTCAGCCACTCACCTTGAGTTTACCTTGGCGAGGGAACTTGTTGGTCGCGCTAGACGTCGCCTACGCGATTACCTGAAATCGCACAAGCAACCGATTAGAACACTGCATTATTCAAGAAGTTCGATAGGAAATGCGAGTTCGAAATGCAAGCCATGAAAACCATCGAAAACATTCGCGAAAACGCATTCAGAAAACAAAGCCAAAACCAACGCAAGCGGCGTGAAAAGCAGAGCAACGGGAGGTCTCTCCCGACTCAGCCGCAGAGCCAATCCTCGAGGCGCAACCCGCTGAATATGGGACTTGGTTCCGAAGAAGACATTCCATAACGAGGAATGGATCTTAATTCAACCGTTCCCGTTCGATCGACTCGGCCGGTCCCGACCTATCGGTCCCGATCGAATCGATAGCGACAGTGTTCCTTTCTCGCGCACCCCGTGGACAAGTACGGGGCACGATGTAGGGACGGGGCACTACACCATAACCAACTAAGAAAAAGTTTCGTCCTCGAAACTTAAAATAGAACCTACCTCTACGAGAACAATGAAGGGAACTTCTCCTTCATTTCTGACTCAAGCTCCCAAGTCGACTCCTCGACGGAATGGTTTCTTCAGAGAACGCGGACTAGTGGAATAGCACGGTTGCGGAGAAGTTTATCCTTGTGCTCCAAGATTTGCACCGGCTCTTCGACATATGATAAGTCCGCCTTCAGGTCCAGCTTACCCAAATCTACCACATGCCCCGGATCGTGCACGTACTTCCGCAATTGCGAGACGTGGAAGACGTCATGTACCTCTGACAATGCAGGCGGCAAGGCGATCTGGTAAGCTACCGGGGCGACTCGCTTCAATATTTCGAACGGGCCAACAAATCTTGGGCTCAACTTTCCTTTCGCACCGAACCGGGATACTCCACGCATAGGCATCACCTTCAGGAATACATGGTCGCCTTCCGAGAACTCGAGGGGGCGTCGGTGTGTGTCGGCATAGCTTTTCTGCCGGCTTTGTGCTATCTTCAATCTTTCACGTATCAACTTGACCTTCTGCACAGTCTGCTCCACCAGCTCCGGACTAAGTATCTGCCGTTCCCCGACTTCATCCCAGCAAATGGGCGATCTACACTTCCGGCCGTACAAAGCTTCATACGGTGCCATTTGGATGCTGGACTGATAGCTGTTGTTGTATGCAAACTCGGCCAGCGGTAGATGGACGTCCCAACTTGACTTCAAGTCGATAGCACAGAGTCGCAACATGTCTTCGAGAATTTGGTTCACCCGCTCTGTTTGGCCGTCAGTCTGAGGATGATAAGCTGAGCTGAACTTCAACTTGGTCCCCAGTGCTGAATGTAGACTACTCCAGAAACGTGCTACGAACCGTCCATCCCGATCCGAGACGATAGAAACTGGGACCCCGTGCAGCCGAACTATTTCATCAAGATATATCTGAGCAAGGCGGTCGACGCTCCAAGTAACTTTGATGGCGATAAAGTGCGCTGACTTGGTTAGTCGATCGACGATGACCCAGATGGCGTCATTTCCCCGCGGCGTCCTCGGCAAGCCAACAACGAAGTCCATAGTGATGTGATCCCATTTCCACTCTGGAATGGCAAGGTTCTGCATCTCCCCGCCCGGTCGCTGGTGCTCGGCTTTGACTTGCTGACAGGCCATACATTTTGACACAAAGAGCGCTACGTCCCTCTTCATGCCGTGCCACCAAAAGACAACGCGGAGGTCCTTATACATCTTGGTGCTGCCAGGATGCAAGGAATATTTTGCATAGTGTGCCTCCGTCATTATCTCCTTTCTGAGTTCTACGTCGTCCGGTACGCATAGCCGTCCCTTCACGCGCAACACTCCCGACTCGTCCTCTGCAAAGTCAGACGCTTTCCCTGTCGATATCAGCTTCCGCATCTTCTCCAGGTAGGGGTCGTCCTTCTGTGCAGACTTGATCCTCTCCAGTAGGCTCGGTTCCACCCGCAGTTGCGCCAGTTTCACGTCTCTGAAACGAACTCGAAGTTCAATGCCCATTCCTTCTAAGTCACGCAGCAGTCGATCGTTGATGCATAATGAAGCTAAGTACTTTCGGCTCAGCGCATCCGCTACCACATTTCCCTTGTCCGGCATGTAGTCGATTGATAAGTCATAGTCTTTGATTAGTTCGAGCCATCGCCTCTGCCGCAAATTCAGTTCTTTCTGGGTGAAGAGATACTTGAGGCTTTTGTGGTCCGTATAAATCCTGCACGCCACGCCATAGAGATAGTGACGCCACAGCTTCAACGCGAACACAATTGCCGCTAGTTCTAGGTCATGCGTGGGGTAGTTCTTCTCGTGCGGCTTCAACTGCCGGGAAGCAAAAGATATCACCTTATCCCGCTGCATGAGCACACACCCCAAGCCCTGGCCAGATGCATCGCTGAAGATTTGAAATCCCTCCGTCCCTTCAGGAAGAGCAAGTATCGGGGCCGAAACGAGCCGTTGTTTGAGCTCCTGGAAGGAAGCTTCACAGTCGTCTGACCACTTGAATGCGACTCCTTTCTGGGTGAGGCGAGTCAACGGCGATGCAATCTTCGCGAAGTCCTTCACGAAGCGTCGGTAGTATCCCGCCAAGCCTAGGAAGCTTCGAATTTCGCCAACTGATGCGGGCCGTTTCCAATCAGCAACTGCCTCGACTTTCTTCGGATCGACTGCGATGCCCGCGGCGGAGATGATGTGCCCAAGGAATGAAACGCTGTCCAGCCAGAACTCGCACTTGCTCATCTTCGCATACAACTGATTCTCTCGAAGGGTTTGGAGTACCGTCCGCAGATGCTCTGTATGTTGCGCTCGATCCTTCGAGTAGACGAGGATGTCGTCGATGAAGACTACTACGAACTTGTCAACGAACGGACGGAACACCCGATTCATTAGATCCATGAAGACGGCAGGGGCGTTGGTCAGTCCGAACGGCATTACCAAGAACTCGTAGTGGCCATAACGAGTGCGAAAGGCAGACTTCGGCACGTCATCTGGCTTGACTTTGAGCTGGTGATAACCCGATCGCAGATCAATCTTCGAAAATACGGTTGCACCTTGGAGCTGGTCGAACAAGTCGTCGATGCGGGGCAGGGGGTATTTGTTTCGGACGGTGGCTTTATTCAATTCCCGATAGTCGATGCAGAGTCGCATCGATCCATCCTTTTTCTTTACGAACAGCACGGGCGCACCCCACGGCGAGACACTCGGACGGATAAACCCTCTGTCGAGCAATTCCTGAAGTTGTGCCTTCAATTCTTTCAATTCTGCAGGAGCCATCCTGTACGGAGCCTTCGAGATCGGCCGGGCGTCGGAGAATGTATCGATAGTGAACTCTATCTCTCGATCGGGCGGCATGCCAGGTAGCTCGTCCGGGAACACGTCTGGGAATTCTGCCACAACGTCGGTATCACCCGCGTTCGCACCATCCTGCCTCGTGTCACGAACGGACGCCAAGTAGCCTTCGCATCCAGAATGAAGTAGCCTCCGAGCCGAGATTGCCGAGATCACCATGCACGTCGGCGATGCTTCACCACACGAATAGCAGAATTCGGGCACTCCAGGTATGCGAAAGGTGACCCTCTTTCCTGCGCAGTCGATGTTGGCGTTGCAAGGACCGAGCCAATCCATGCCCAGTATGATGTCGAAGTCCTTCATATCTAGAACTATCGCATCAAGACCGATCTTTTGACCCCCAATACATATGGTTCCTCCCCCGCAAGCTAAATTTGTGAGTAGTGGCACGCCCGAAGGCATACTTACGCTAAGATCAAGATCTAACAATTTTACAGGAAATTTGTGCTCGGCGGCGAAGTCCGCCGATATGAAAGTATGCGATGCGCCTGAATCAAATAACACACGAGCAGGTACATTATTGAAATTCAATATACCTGTCACGACCGTGTCGGAAGCGAACGCCTCGTCTCGAGTCAGAGCAAAGACACGCCCCTGGGCATTAGGGCGTCGGGCTTGGTTATCTGGTTGAGTGTGCTGAGGAGGTCGGGGCGCCTGTCCCCGATTCTCTTGACGGGGTGGTTGGGGCGGGGTGTTACGATTTCCTCTTCGGGGGCAATCTTGTTTGTAGTGACCCTTTTGTCCGCAAAAGAAGCATCCCCCCTCGGCGACCAAGCAGTTGCTCGCCTCATGCCCAATGGAACCGCACTTGGCACATCGTGATGATGAGTTATGTCCATGGTAACCGCCATGGTTCGGACGCTTTGATGCGTGAATGTTGCCTCCCGTATGGCTAGGACGTTTGTGATTAGAGTGACGCACAACGTCGGCAGCGCCGGAAGGATGTAGACTCTCAAGACGGAGAGCGTGGTTTAGAGCCTCGCCCGTGGTCTTATACTCCGGGACGCCGACATGCGCACCAATAGAGTGTCGCAGTCCCACTTCGAACCGTCGCACGCGGCACTCTTCAGTAGGCAGAAACGCACCAGCGAACTTGGACAATTTATTGAACTCTGCGGCGTACTGTTCCACCGTCCTGCTCCCCTGCTTCAATGACATGAATTCATTTTCTTTTGCTTGGCGAACGGCGGACGGAAGGTACTCGAGTTCGAAAGCCTTGCGGAACGTGGCCCAAGAGATCGGCGCGGTAGTGTTGTCCGGTCGAATCGCTCGCTTGCGCACGGCCCACCAGTCGTGCGCGTTCAACCGTAGTTGAAGTTGTGCGCAGGCGACTTGCTTTGATTCTTCGATGCCGAGAAGCTCGAAGTGGTCTTCTAGTTCTTCCAGCCAGTCGATCGCAATGGAAGGGCCCTCGGTGCCGCTGAAGGAAGCGCGGCACGCCTTCTTGAATTCTGACACTTCAAAGTTGTACCTTTTCGGTGCCGCTGGTTGAAGCTCGAGCTCCGCCGTGCCGACTTCAATGGGTGGATTTGCCGGCACGGTGGTAGTAGGCACGGTGACGGTAGGTGCCGTCGCAGAATTTCCATTGGCCGCAAACGTCTGGACGATCTGCTGCAGGGTCTCCATCTGCTTTTGTTGAAGTTTGATGTGCGCGTCGAAGCGAGCTTCGAACTGGGCCTGTCGTTCCTCTACTCGTTGATGTCGATTCTCGGACTGGTTCCGCTGCGCCTCCATCATGCGCAGCATCCTTTCGATGGTATCGTTAGAAGGTCCGGCCTGCGGACGATGCGAGCTACTAGAGCCGCTGGAAGCGCTCTGTTCTTGCTCGGCCGTGGGTTCCGCCACTTCTGCGATACGAAGGCAACGCATCAGTCTCAAATTATTACGGACTCATTGTATGGAACAACTTATCTCATCGTTGCGTGGTCAAAGGTTTGAAACTCTAGACGCGAGGCCAAAGGATGTAAAGCCGTGCTCTGATACCATTATGTCACGCCCCGATTCCGTAGAATCGATAGTCGTCCCCCGGGCGTGATGCCGTGCGAACCTAAGTTGCGATCGCACAAGGCGTATACATAAGGTTATCCGAAACACAACATCAATTTTGAGTACGCAGAGAAATTGAATAACACATTTGAAATGGAAATAGACTTTTCATTGATAATATGAACTTTACATAGACTTCTTTTTACAATCATTGCCGCGTGGGCTACAACATGACTTTGACTTACAAAAATGAACGCCGATGAGATAGTCGTTCCATACATTACACCCTTTTATACAAGCAAAAACCAATACACATTTCCACCTGCTATGGCGGGAAGTCGAGTCGTCATTTTTCTTTGGACTGATGTGCGGGTCTTCTTCAAAAGGAAATCCAGAAAAACAAGCCTTCACACGGACGAGGCTTCAAAAGAATGCACGCCGCCTTGAGCTTTTAGTTGGCACGCCCTTCGTAGTTTGGGGTACCTGCGTGGAGAGCGAGGATCAGTACATTACACTTGTACTGGTGCGTGGCTATTTAAATTCCAAGCTCTCATTTGGTTGAAGAGTTTATATGATATTAGAGTATGAATGTTTCTAACCATCCTAATGGATTACAAACAAGTAATGACAAGCATAGTGAACTTTTACGTTAAAACTTACCCCGGCGGACCGCGCCGCGCCTTTAGAACTTACCATGTTCTTCCTTGTCCATTGTTATCATTTATATTCCAAGTGCAACATTACATGTGTTTGGTCACTGGCATCACAAGCCATCCTGGACGTATAGCTTTGTTAATCGGGATCCTTTCAACGCAAGTAGCTAGCTCCGTTGCAAGTCCCCGCTTAACCTGTGCTGAAACCTTATGCACGACTATACCCTGTTTCCTCCTAGGCCGAAACGGTCCCGTGGCCTCGGGTTGCCGCTCGAGGAAACTATCGCCTTGTCGACAAGTTGTCCATAACCGTGTGAAGACACATTTCCTTTTTAGTTATTAAGACATTAGCCTACATTCTCTTTGAAAACTCAATCCTTTTTCCCGTGTTCGTGCCCTTGCATTTATCCTTTCCTTCGCAACAACAATATTAATTTTGCCTAAGAAGAGGGTCGAGAAGAGAAGGGTCAGCCACTCACCTTGAGTTTACCTTGGCGAGGGAACTTGTTGGTCGCGCTAGACGTCGCCTACGCGATTACCTGAAATCGCACAAGCAACCGATTAGAACACTGCATTATTCAAGAAGTTCGATAGGAAATGCGAGTTCGAAATGCAAGCCATAAAAACCATCGAAAACATTCGCGAAAACGCATTCAGAAAACAAAGCCAAAACCAACGCAAGCGGCGTGAAAAGCAGAGCAACGGGAGGTCTCTCCCGACTCAGCCGCAGAGCCAATCCTCGAGGCGCAACCCGCTGAATATGGGACTTGGTTCCGAAGAAGACATTCCATAACGAGGAATGGATCTTAATTCAACCGTTCCCGTTCGATCGACTCGGCCGGTCCCGACCTATCGGTCCCGATCGAATCGATAGCGACAGTGTTCCTTTCTCGCGCACCCCGTGGACAAGTACGGGGCACGATGTAGGGACGGGGCACTACACCATAACCAACTAAGAAAAAGTTTCGTCCTCGAAACTTAAAATAGAACCTACCTCTACGAGAACAATGAAGGGAACTTCTCCTTCATTTCTGACTCAAGCTCCCAAGTCGACTCCTCGACGGAATGGTTTCTCCAGAGAACGCGGACTAGTGGAATAGCACGGTTGCGGAGAAGTTTATCCTTGCGCTCCAAGATTTGCACCGGCTCTTCGACATATGATAAGTCCGCCTTCAGGTCCAGCTTACCCAAATCTACCACATGCCCCGGATCGTGCACGTACTTCCGCAATTGCGAGACGTGGAAGACGTCATGTACCTCTGACAATGCAGGCGGCAAGGCGATCTGGTAAGCTACCGGGGCGACTCGCTTCAATATTTCGAACGGGCCAACAAATCTTGGGCTCAACTTTCCTTTCGCACCGAACCGGGATACTCCACGCATAGGCATCACCTTCAGGAATACATGGTCGCCTTCCGAGAACTCGAGGGGGCGTCGGTGTGTGTCGGCATAGCTTTTCTGCCGGCTTTGTGCTATCTTCAATCTTTCACGTATCAACTTGACCTTCTGCACAGTCTGCTCCACCAGCTCCGGACTAAGTATCTGCCGTTCCCCGACTTCATCCCAGCAAATGGGCGATCTACACTTCCGGCCGTACAAAGCTTCATACGGTGCCATTTGGATGCTGGACTGATAGCTGTTGTTGTATGCAAACTCGGCCAGCGGTAGATGGACGTCCCAACTTGACTTCAAGTCGATAGCACAGAGTCGCAACATGTCTTCGAGAATTTGGTTCACCCGCTCTGTTTGGCCGTCAGTCTGAGGATGATAAGCTGAGCTGAACTTCAACTTGGTCCCCAGTGCTGAATGTAGACTACTCCAGAAACGTGCTACGAACCGTCCATCCCGATCCGAGACGATAGAAACTGGGACCCCGTGCAGCCGAACTATTTCATCAAGATATATCTGAGCAAGGCGGTCGACGCTCCAAGTAACTTTGATGGCGATAAAGTGCGCTGACTTGGTTAGTCGATCGACGATGACCCAGATGGCGTCATTTCCCCGCGGCGTCCTCGGCAAGCCAACAACGAAGTCCATAGTGATGTGATCCCATTTCCACTCTGGAATGGCAAGGTTCTGCATCTCCCCGCCCGGTCGCTGGTGCTCGGCTTTGACTTGCTGACAGGCCATACATTTTGACACAAAGAGCGCTACGTCCCTCTTCATGCCGTGCCACCAAAAGACAACGCGGAGGTCCTTATACATCTTGGTGCTGCCAGGATGCAAGGAATATTTTGCATAGTGTGCCTCCGTCATTATCTCCTTTCTGAGTTCTACGTCGTCCGGTACGCATAGCCGTCCCTTCACGCGCAACACTCCCGACTCGTCCTCTGCAAAGTCAGACGCTTTCCCTGTCGATATCAGCTTCCGCATCTTCTCCAGGTAGGGGTCGTCCTTCTGTGCAGACTTGATCCTCTCCAGTAGGCTCGGTTCCACCCGCAGTTGCGCCAGTTTCACGTCTCTGAAACGAACTCGAAGTTCAATGCCCATTCCTTCTAAGTCACGCAGCAGTCGATCGTTGATGCATAATGAAGCTAAGTACTTTCGGCTCAGCGCATCCGCTACCACATTTCCCTTGCCCGGCGTGTAGTCGATTGATAAGTCATAGTCTTTGATTAGTTCGAGCCATCGCCTCTGCCGCAAATTCAGTTCTTTCTGGGTGAAGAGATACTTGAGGCTTTTGTGGTCCGTATAAATCCTGCACGCCACGCCATAGAGATAGTGACGCCACAGCTTCAACGCGAACACAATTGCCGCTAGTTCTAGGTCATGCGTGGGGTAGTTCTTCTCGTGCGGCTTCAACTGCCGGGAAGCAAAAGATATCACCTTATCCCGCTGCATGAGCACACACCCCAAGCCCTGGCCAGATGCATCGCTGAAGATTTGAAATCCCTCCGTCCCTTCAGGAAGAGCAAGTATCGGGGCCGAAACGAGCCGTTGTTTGAGCTCCTGGAAGGAAGCTTCACAGTCGTCTGACCACTTGAATGCGACTCCTTTCTGGGTGAGGCGAGTCAACGGCGATGCAATCTTCGCGAAGTCCTTCACGAAGCGTCGGTAGTATCCCGCCAAGCCTAGGAAGCTTCGAATTTCGCCAACTGATGCGGGCCGTTTCCAATCAGCAACTGCCTCGACTTTCTTCGGATCGACTGCGATGCCCGCGGCGGAGATGATGTGCCCAAGGAATGAAACGCTGTCCAGCCAGAACTCGCACTTGCTCATCTTCGCATACAACTGATTCTCTCGAAGGGTTTGGAGTACCGTCCGCAGATGCTCTGCATGTTGCGCTCGATCCTTCGAGTAGACGAGGATGTCGTCGATGAAGACTACTACGAACTTGTCAACGAACGGACGGAACACCCGATTCATTAGATCCATGAAGACGGCAGGGGCGTTGGTCAGTCCGAACGGCATTACCAAGAACTCGTAGTGGCCATAACGAGTGCGAAAGGCAGACTTCGGCACGTCATCTGGCTTGACTTTGAGCTGGTGATAACCCGATCGCAGATCAATCTTCGAAAATACGGTTGCACCTTGGAGCTGGTCGAACAAGTCGTCGATGCGGGGCAGGGGGTATTTGTTTCGGACGGTGGCTTTATTCAATTCCCGATAGTCGATGCAGAGTCGCATCGATCCATCCTTTTTCTTTACGAACAGCACGGGCGCACCCCACGGCGAGACACTCGGACGGATAAACCCTCTGTCGAGCAATTCCTGAAGTTGTGCCTTCAATTCTTTCAATTCTGCAGGAGCCATCCTGTACGGAGCCTTCGAGATCGGCCGGGCGTCGGGGAATGTATCGATAGTGAACTCTATCTCTCGATCGGGCGGCATGCCAGGTAGCTCGTCCGGGAACACGTCTGGGAATTCTGCCACAACGTCGGTATCACCCGCGTTCGCACCATCCTGCCTCGTGTCACGAACGGACGCCAAGTAGCCTTCGCATCCAGAATGAAGTAGCCTCCGAGCCGAGATTGCCGAGATCACCATGCACGTCGGCGATGCTTCACCACACGAATAGCAGAATTCGGGCACTCCAGGTATGCGAAAGGTGACCCTCTTTCCTGCGCAGTCGATGTTGGCGTTGCAAGGACCGAGCCAATCCATGCCCAGTATGATGTCGAAGTCCTTCATATCTAGAACTATCGCATCAAGACCGATCTTTTGACCCCCAATACATATGGTTCCTCCCCCGCAAGCTAAATTTGTGAGTAGTGGCACGCCCGAAGGCATACTTACGCTAAGATCAAGATCTAACAATTTTACAGGAAATTTGTGCTCGGCGGCGAAGTCCGCCGATATGAAAGTATGCGATGCGCCTGAATCAAATAACACACGAGCAGGTACATTATTGAAATTCAATATACCTGTCACGACCGTGTCGGAAGCGAACGCCTCGTCTCGAGTCAGAGCAAAGACACGCCCCTGGGCATTAGGGCGTCGGGCTTGGTTATCTGGTTGAGTGTGCTGAGGAGGTCGGGGCGCCTGTCCCCGATTCTCTTGACGGGGTGGTTGGGGCGGGGTGTTACGATTTCCTCTTCGGGGGCAATCTTGTTTGTAGTGACCCTTTTGTCCGCAAAAGAAGCATCCCCCCTCGGCGACCAAGCAGTTGCTCGCCTCATGCCCAATGGAACCGCACTTGGCACATCGTGATGATGAGTTATGTCCATGGTAACCGCCATGGTTCGGACGCTTTGATGCGTGAATGTTGCCTCCCGTATGGCTAGGACGTTTGTGATTAGAGTGACGCACAACGTCGGCAGCGCCGGAAGGATGTAGACTCTCAAGACGGAGAGCGTGGTTTAGAGCCTCGCCCGTGGTCTTATACTCCGGGACGCCGACATGCGCACCAATAGAGTGTCGCAGTCCCACTTCGAACCGTCGCACGCGGCACTCTTCAGTAGGCAGAAACGCACCAGCGAACTTGGACAATTTATTGAACTCTGCGGCGTACTGTTCCACCGTCCTGCTCCCCTGCTTCAATGACATGAATTCATTTTCTTTTGCTTGGCGAACGGCGGACGGAAGGTACTCGAGTTCGAAAGCCTTGCGGAACGTGGCCCAAGAGATCGGCGCGGTAGTGTTGTCCGGTCGAATCGCTCGCTTGCGCACGGCCCACCAGTCGTGCGCGTTCAACCGTAGTTGAAGTTGTGCGCAGGCGACTTGCTTTGATTCTTCGATGCCGAGAAGCTCGAAGTGGTCTTCTAGTTCTTCCAGCCAGTCGATCGCAATGGAAGGGCCCTCGGTGCCGCTGAAGGAAGCGCGACACGCCTTCTTGAATTCTGACACTTCAAAGTTGTACCTTTTCGGTGCCGCTGGTTGAAGCTCGAGCTCCGCCGTGCCGACTTCAATGGGTGGATTCGCCGGCACGGTGGTAGTAGGCACGGTGACGGTAGGTGCCGTCGCAGAATTTCCATTGGCCGCAAACGTCTGGACGATCTGCTGCAGGGTCTCCATCTGCTTTTGTTGAAGTTTGATGTGCGCGTCGAAGCGAGCTTCGAACTGGGCCTGTCGTTCCTCTACTCGTTGATGTCGGTTCTCGGACTGGTTCCGCTGCGCCTCCATCATGCGCAGCATCCTTTCGATGGTATCGTTAGAAGGTCCGGCCTGCGGACGATGCGAGCTACTAGAGCCGCTGGAAGCGCTCTGTTCTTGCTCGGCCGTGGGTTCCGCCACTTCTGCGATACGAAGGCAACGCATCAGTCTCAAATTATTACGGACTCATTGTATGGAACAACTTATCTCATCGTTGCGTGGTCAAAGGTTTGAAACTCTAGACGCGAGGCCAAAGGATGTAAAGCCGTGCTCTGATACCATTATGTCACGCCCCGATTCCGTAGAATCGATAGTCGTCCCCCGGGCGTGATGCCGTGCGAACCTAAGTTGCGATCGCACAAGGCGTATACATAAGGTTATCCGAAACACAACATCAATTTTGAGTACGCAGAGAAATTGAATAACACATTTGAAATGGAAATAGACTTTTCATTGATAATATGAACTTTACATAGACTTCTTTTTACAATCATTGCCGCGCGGGCTACAACATGACTTCGACTTACAAAAATGAACGCCGATGAGATAGTCGTTCCATACATTACACCCTTTTATACAAGCAAAAACCAATACACATTTCCACCTGCTATGGCGGGAAGTCGAGTCGTCATTTTTCTTTGGACTGATGTGCGGGTCTTCTTCAAAAGGAAATCCAGAAAAACAAGCCTTCACACGGACGAGGCTTCAAAAGAATGCACGCCGCCTTGAGCTTTTAGTTGGCACGCCCTTCGTAGTTTGGGGTACCTGCGTGGAGAGCGAGGATCAGTACATTACACTTGTACTGGTGCGTGGCTATTTAAATTCCAAGCTCTCATTTGGTTGAAGAGTTTATATGATATTAGAGTATGAATGTTTCTAACCATCCTAATGGATTACAAACAAGTAATGACAAGCATAGTGAACTTTTACGTTAAAACTTACCCCGGCGGACCGCGCCGCGCCTTTAGAACTTACCATGTTCTTCCTTGTCCATTGTTATCATTTATATTCCAAGTGCAACATTACATGTGTTTGGTCACTGGCATCACAAGCCATCCTGGACGTATAGCTTTGTTAATCGGGATCCTTTCAACGCAAGTAGCTAGCTCCGTTGCAAGTCCCCGCTTAACCTGTGCTGAAACCTTATGCACGACTATACCCTGTTTCCTCCTAGGCCGAAACGGTCCCGTGGCCTCGGGTTGCCGCTCGAGGAAACTATCGCCTTGTCGACAAGTTGTCCATAACCGTGTGAAGACACATTTCCTTTTTAGTTATTAAGACATTAGCCTACATTCTCTTTGAAAACTCAATCCTTTTTCCCGTGTTCGTGCCCTTGCATTTATCCTTTCCTTCGCAACAACAATATTGATTTTGCCTAAGAAGAGGGTCGAGAAGAGAAGGGTCAGCCACTCACCTTGAGTTTACCTTGGCGAGGGAACTTGTTGGTCGCGCTAGACGTCGCCTACGCGATTACCTGAAATCGCACAAGCAACCGATTAGAACACTGCATTATTCAAGAAGTTCGATAGGAAATGCGAGTTCGAAATGCAAGCCATGAAAACCATCGAAAACATTCGCGAAAACGCATTCAGAAAACAAAGCCAAAACCAACGCAAGCGGCGTGAAAAGCAGAGCAACGGGAGGTCTCTCCCGACTCAGCCGCAGAGCCAATCCTCGAGGCGCAACCCGCTGAATATGGGACTTGGTTCCGAAGAAGACATTCCATAACGAGGAATGGATCTTAATTCAACCGTTCCCGTTCGATCGACTCGGCCGGTCCCGACCTATCGGTCCCGATCGAATCGATAGCGACAGTGTTCCTTTCTCGCGCACCCCGTGGACAAGTACGGGGCACGATGTAGGGACGGGGCACTACAATCTCCTCGAGATAGTCTGCGATCTTGTCGAGATGGGTTGTGAACTCGTCGGGATGGTCCGCAAACTCATCGAGGAAGAGAGTAAAAGGAGGGAAAAATATTTTAGGGAAAATATTGGAGGTTTTGGAAAGAAAAAAAAGAGGAAAATTACTTGGGGGGAAATATTGGAGGGTTTCTGGAACACTTTTCTATCAGCACATGAAATGTACATGTGTAGCATCCTTAGTTTGGAACATATTTAGAACGTTATTAAAGCGTACCTATAAATAATAAAAAGTTCAAAATTAAAATAAACTACATCAGGAACACTTTTTTTATTTGGAACATTTTTATTCTGTTGCAGTGCCTAGGTACAGAAATTAAGCGTTCCAGATTGAAAAATACCTATTGTTCCAAAATAACCATTTTGGTGTAGTGATAGGGAACTCATACGGCTGGCGGGGGATGGGTCCATGCGGCTGGCTGACCAATCAAGTACATGCGACCGGGAAGGAGCAACCCATGCGGCTGCGGGAAGCAATGACTATGCGGTCAAGGGAAGCAAACCCATGCGGCTGGGAGACTGCGGTCTATGCGGCTCGCGAGTGTTGAGTTCATGCGGCTCAGGGTTGCTGGAAATCCATGCGGCCAGGAAGAACTGGACCTCAGTCATGCGGCTGAGAAGGAATACTTGTCGCATGAACTTGTCATGCGATCAAGTCAAGGCAATAGCGCATACGGTTGGAACTGACTTGTCGCATGAATGTTCATGCGGTCAAGTTCTACCATACGGCTCGGGACTGTGCTTCTTCCCCAAATTTCCGAGAAGAAGTACACCATAAGCCATGGCTTCCAAGCTGCATAACTCTATCATCCGGAGCCCAAATCCGAACTTCCATAGGTCAAAATGGGGTAGAACGAAATGCTCTACAACATGGAATCATCAAAACTCGGAAATAACAAGATTAAGTAGATCAAAACTCAAGAATTTCGAAAATAAAATAGACTTAGATCTACAAGAATCTAGCCATGGAAAGTGAAAATGCCAAGTACTAAAGTTAGTTAAAATGCTGTAAGGAAGAGAATGAAGCAATAAAATCAGAGTTCCTCCATGAAGCAGGTTGCACTTGCCTAGACCTCTCTCTCTCTCTCTGGTAGGTGAAGTAGTAAATGGAAGAAGAAGAAGAGTAATGAAGAGAGAGAAAGGAGAAGGGGTTAATAAATGGTAGTGGTGGTGGTAGGTAGGGGGTTCACCCCTTGGTTCTTGATGAACCAAGGCAATCAAGCCTAGCCGAACCAAACCAACCCCAAGGAGACCAAGCCAAACCAAACCAAGAAGATATACAAATATAAGATAAAATACGTATACGTATTCCAAATACGTAATATGAACACAGGCATTACAAGAGCTGCAGAGAAGAAGAACAGTTGCAATTGATGAACTTGATGATGAAGAAGAATACCAAAGCTGTGACTCAACTGATTCTGAAAAAGCTGGAGATGAATTTGATGACTTGTACAATGATGAGGAGATGGGTGAGGAGGAATACAAAGTTCTTGGGGTCAATGATCTCTACCTAGGCCAGCAGTGGATGAATCCAAGTGAATGCAGAATGTACTTAAGGTCATATGCTATCAAGAAGAGGTTTGAAATTAAATATGTGAAGAATGAAGGGGTGAGGATATGGGGTGTGTGTCAAGAGAAAACATGTCCATGGATGTGCAGGGTGAGGATCTCACCAGATAAGACTACTTGTACACTGAGACAACTTAATGAAGAACACACTTGCAAGCACTCCTCCAAGCTGCAGAACAAGATGGCAAATAGCAAATTCATCTCTCAGGTCTTAGAAGAGGACATTAAGGCACACCACAGTTCATGAAAATCAAAGGATATTCAGAAGCAGATGTGGGCTAGGTTTACAGTGAAAGTCTTCTATTGGAATGCACACAAGGCCTTATTCAGAGTGAAGGAGATGATGTTTGGGGGTTATGATGAGAGTTACAGAAAAACCCCTGAAGTTGCAAAGCAGGTATTGAGAACCAACCCTGGTAGTGTAGCCTATTGTGGGAATGTACCTGGTACAACAGAGTTTGCTTATTTATGCATAGGGTATGAGGCAAGCTTCATTGGATTCAGAAATGGGTGTAGACCTTTAGTTGGTTTAGATGGGTGTCATTTGAAAGGGAAGTATGGTGGGGTATGTTTATCTGCAACAGCTCTAGATGGCAACAATGGGTTGTTCCCACTTGCCATTTACCTCTGCACATCAGAAAGTGAAGCTACATGGGTCCAATTTCTTAGTATGATAAAGCAGAAGCTGCTGCAACATCCAGGAGAGATTTCTTTCATCTCTGATAGGCAGAAAGGCCTAGGGAATGCAATTGAGAAAGAATTCTATGGGCATCCCCACAGGTTTTGCTTTAGACATTTCTACAAAAACTTCAAGTCCCACATCAATGGTAGCCTACAGATGAAGCATCTGACATGGGGTGCAGCTAGAGCATATAGGGAAGTAGACAATGCTAAGTGGATTGAAGCAATAGGTCAACAATGTCCAGATGGTCTGCAGTATTTGATGAAAGAGCACTTGGGCAGATGGTGCAGAGCATACTTTGACAAGACAACAAAGTGTGAGCATATCACCAACAATTTTTCTGAGAGCTTCAATAACTGGATAGAAGAAATTAGAGGTCAGCCAATTACAATGATTGTGGAGACGTTTCACTTGATGGTGATAAAATTGATTTATGAAAGGAAGATTACTTCTAGAGCATGGGGTCAGCATGACTTGACTCCAAGGACTCTAAAGATCATTCAACAGAGGTCAAAGCAAGTCAATAAGTATCAGGTCAATGGTGCTGATGATGGGCTGTTTTGTGTCACTAGTGTCTTCTCCATTGAGAACATATGGACTGTTGATGTCAATGAAAAAAAATATGACTGTTGTGTATGGGATTTAACTGGGATCCCCTGTGTGCATGCTGTTGTTGCACTGCTACCTAGCAGGCCTACATGGTCAATGTAAGTATCACATTTCAGAGTTTGTCTAATATCTTATTTCAGAGTTTGTCTTGTCTTATATCATATTTCAGAGTTTGTCTTACTTATATCACATTTCAGAGTTTGTCTAATATCATATTTCAGAATTTGTCTTACTTATACACTAATCAGAGTTTTTCTTGCTGAAGGTTCACAAGTCCCTACTATCATGCCAAAACCTACATGAAGGCTTATGCTGGAAAGATTGTTCTTTGCCTGAACAAAGCCTATGGGATTCTGTAAGTTTCTCTTCATTTGGATGTCCCTTATGTAGGCTTCTCTTTACTTTATGTAGGCTTCTCTTTATTAAAGGAAACAAGGATTCTGTAGGCTTCTGTAGGTTTCTGTAGGCTTCTCCTTATGTAGGCTTCTCTTTACTTTTACTATTCTGCATGTTGCAGCCACCATATGAGGTTGGACCACCTGGTAGACATAGGCAACCTGGGAGACTAAAGACTGTTAGAAGGAAGGAGGCAGATGAGGCACCAAGACCTGCCAAGAAGCAAAGGATTTGTGGGAGGAGCAAGCTACCAGCTCATCATAATGCTAGAGGGTGCCAAGGAGGACCAGTTGGGGGAAACACTAAAAAATCAAGGGCACCATATCCACCAAGACCACAAAAAGAACCAAGACCTGCAAAGCTACCAAGGAGTACCAACCATATTTACAAGAGACCAAAGGTTTCAAGGGGAAGGAGGAAGGCACCACAGCAATCAAGTGATTCCAATGCAACACAAGGAGTTCCAGTGGAAGATTTGATACAACATAATTTAGCCAATGTACCTGGAAGGGCTGATGGCATTATAGGATGTCTACCACCAAGGGGCTCAAACAACTCAGTTTCCAGACCACCATGGAGAGTCAATAGCAGCAGCAGCAATGTGCAGCAATAGCACATTAATGTGAAGTCAACAGTTTGTGAAGTGAACATTTTGTGAAGTGAACAACTCATCTTTGTGCAGTTAACATTAATGTGAAGTTAACAACTCATCTTTTGTAATCTGCAGTAGAAATCTGCAGTTAATTAGACCTTATGTTGAACATTTTGTGATCTGGAGTAATGTGCAGTGAATATTTTGTCATCTTTTGTAATCTGGAGTAATGTGCAGTTGAAATATACTGTTGTGATGTAATGTGCAGTAAACTTGAACATTTTGTGAAGTAAAAATGCAGTTGTTTTGACTTGAAATGCAGTTCTTTGATCTTATGCAGTTCTTTCCTCTTGTGCAGTTCTTTCCTCTTGAAATGCAGTTGAAATACAATAGAAATGCAGTTGAAATACAATAGAAATGCAGTTCTTTGATCTTGTTAGATATATCTTGTTAGATATCTGCAGTTGAAATGCAGTTGTTTTGTTAGAGATCTACTGTTAGTGAGCTGCAGTTCTAATATACTGTTAATGAAGTAAAATTCAGTTCTTTTGTAATCTTTTGTCATATATCTGTAGGCTTCTTCTTTCATCTTTTGTTATATATCTGTAGGCTTCTTCTTTTGATAATGAAGTAAAATTCAGTTCCTCTTATGCTCTTCAAATGCACTTCTTTCATCTTGTTACATATCTGTAGGCTTCTTTTGGAATATTTTCCCTCTAATGCACTGAAATATCCTCTTTTGTAATCTGTGAAATGCAACAGATTGTAATCTGGATGCATTTGTAATCTTTCAACATGCAAGAATTTCAGATTTAAATACAAGCAAGATTTTTCCAAAGTTACTTTCAACAAACAATTCATAGCACCATTTTTCCAGAATTTCTGATTTACATAGCAACATTACATACCAACATTTTTTTAAAATTTTCTACACAACTCTTCTAAAGTTGTGTTCAATACAATTTGTACAGGAATTTCAGAGTTGCTATCACTAGTTGTAGCCTCGTTCAACCATTGAAATGCATTGTTACACTTCATGCATTGCAAGAATCTTCTTCTCTTGCTGTGACTCCTCTTGGACATTAAGATGACTCTCTTTCCTCCACAATTTGGATTAGGGCAAATGGTTTCCCTCCAAGGACAATTTTTTCTCCAATGACCTAACTCACCACACGTAAACACAACCTTCTCTTTGAGTGGTTGCAAATGAAATTCCTGAGCTTGAACACAACAGCGCAACATCCAGCCATTGAAAATCCGAGCAGATGGGGCATTTCAAAAATTTCCGACCGGGATTGCCTTCGGTTCTGGACTTCGAAACGTACCTAATCCCCTTGCAACCTCCGATCTTGCATGGTGAGCTCAAATAAGCACATTCGTCTGCAAGATGGGTGTTCATCGAGCATATTTGACATTTGTCCTAAAAAAATAGAAAATCTCACGAATTGAGACAGAGAAACCACAAAAGCAAAGGCTTTCATATATTAAAGGAAACAAATTAGGTCAATTTTACATTACCTGGCTTCCAAAGTCGGCCATGGAGCTCGGATTTGAAAGGGGAGAGGCAGACTTCGGGTTTAGGTCAGAGCTGAAGGAGAGAAGAGAGAGAACGTTATTCCTAATGTAGGGAAGAAGAAAGGGCAATTTAGGTATTTCAAATTTACGTTTTACTATGCTGAACTCACCTGGAGCACGTGAGGGTTATTTTGGTCACAAATAACACACAAAATCGGTCAACTTTTAGTCTTCGACGGAAAACGTGTGAAGTGGGGGGTGTTATGCATTTATATAAATATGTGGGGTGCATCTTAAATAAACGTAACAAATGTGGGATGCCACTCAAATTTTTCCTTTTTTTTTTTTTCCACACGTCCCATCCCCACCCAATAAATTTTTACACAACAAAGAAAAACAAAACAAAACAAAACTAGGGTTTCCACTTGCTCACCGAAGCACGAAGGAAGCCGGAGCCCTAGTGTTTGATTCTTCTCTCGATCAATTAATCTTACTCTCGATGGAGTCCGATTCATGGAGCCGGTTCTCCTCCAACTCCAGGCGCCACCAATCCACGCTCCAATCTCGATTCGGTACGCGGTCGTTGTCCTCTCTCTCCAGATTTTTTTTTTTTTTTTTGGGTGGGGGGTGGTGAGATTTGGTTAGGATTTTTCTAATCCATGTTGCGCAGATATGTACCTAGGGTTCGAGGACATGGAGGGAGAGGAGGACGAGTCGAGAGCGGAGTTCGTCTGCCCATTCTGCATCGAGGAGTTCGATATGGTCAGCCTGTGCTGCCACATCAACGAGGAACACCCCGTCGAGGCTAAAAATGGGGTAAATATTTGATCTTTAGCTGCCATAGTGTAAAACTGGAAATTGTTTTTTGGGTCATTGGAAAATTTGGGTTTATCGATTGTGTAATTGGGAAAGATGTGTTTTGAGTTTTTTTTTTTTTTTTTTTGGGATTCTGCTTGGATTGAGGGAAAAAATAAGCAGAGTTAAGTGGGGTTAAGGGAGGGGGAGTAGAGTCAATACATATAACCTTGCTTGGATCGGAGGAAGAGTTAAGTTGGGTGTGTTTAATAACTTTGCTTTGGATTATAGGTTGTGAGTGAGAGGAGAATTAATAAAAATATAATAGTTACCAAAATACCCTTATTACATATGTCATAAATAAATTTGATTGGAATTTTGTTAGAACTTGTCAAAATATTTTCACAAACGAGGAAGCTACGGAGACAGATAAGGGGTATCTATGACTTTTTGAATAAAACCTCTCAATCCTCCTCGTTAATCTTCCGATTTAGGGGGTGAAAAAATAGACAAAAGAGAGTTAAACAAACCCTCACTTAACCCTCTATAACCCCCTCCTAAATTTCCACCCTCAAACCAAGCATGATTTTTATTTTCCCTTAACTTTCCCTCACTTAACTCTCTTACCCTCAATACAAGCAGACCCACTGTTATTGTCTAGAATTTGCTCTTTAGGGAATGTTTCTACTTGACACTTGGTATAAGTTACTTCTTTAGTGGTGCCCGAAGTGGTTTCCATGTGATATATCCTTAAATATTAATTGTTGGGTGTTTTTTTAGTATGTAGTTGCTTCAAACCCTACAAATGAGAGTTTAGGAGATTGTTTTATTTCTATTTTTGGTTTCATTTCACTACTTATTGAAATCATGGTAGGTTGTAGGTTTAGATGTCTTCCTTAAATTCCAAATGTTCTAAGTGGGGTTCCTCAATTGATCCTTTTGCTATGAATGTCTCTCAATTCTTAAAATGGTACTTGTAGTTGATTGGTTTTTGGTTCTTTGAACCAAAGTATCGGGATCAACGGTATCAACGATTTTGGATCGGGGTATTTAATTCTTTGGTATTGAAAAGCAAATAATTACTAATAAATTATTAAAAAATAAAATATATTTTATACATTTAAGTCATAATTTTAAGTATTTTCAATGTTGTTTCTTAGTTAGTTTTGAAATTGAATGAAGTAGTACTGTAATAGTCACCCTTGTTGATTGTTTACTTGTGGTAAATAAGTTTTTTTTTTTTTTTCCGTTTACATGCTTCTACAACCTTACTATATTTTTACACCCTTGCTGATTGGTCTTTCTTGTTCCATTTTTTTTTTACTGAATTTACTGGAAAAGAAACCCCCAACATCGATATTAGTTAATATCGGTCGGTATCAGATCGGGACATGCCAAACCGTATTGGTATTGGCATCGACCGAAAACTGTAAACTATCTAGCAAAAGGTTTTTGCTGTATATCATCTTAGGGACAATTTTATTGTCATAATGTCATAAAATTAGGGTTATCGAAGTTAAAAGTTATTCAAGGAAAATGACGAGAAGGGGAGCTATAAGACTTGGGAGCTATAAGACTTGGTTATTGATCGAGATAGGAAGGTTATGAGTTGAGGATATTTCTATCGAGGCTAGGAAGTGTTTGGGAGACGAGTATTATTTGTCTATTAACTAAATCAACATAGTACCCAAAAAAACAAACAACAAAAACGAAGCCTCTGTTCCAATTTTTTTTGGGCCAGTTGTTGGAATCCTTTTCTTCAATTCAACTTTGTTAAGGCTGTGTCCGTTGTAAGACCAACCAAGACCTACAGCAACAACAACAAAAAGAAAGCCCTTGTTCGAAATGTTTTTGGTCAGTTGTTGGGATCCTTTTCTTCCATTCAACTTTGTTAAGGGTCGTGTCCTTTGTAAGGCTAACCAAGACCGTATCCTTCAATAACTTCGATCCATGTGATAAAGGTAAAGTTGTACCAATTGTTGAAAAATCAAGCTTATAAGTCACAAATGAAACTTTGGAGTGAATAAAGGCCTTAAGTGAACTTGAAAGCTATGGTGAGAGGGTGCATATATTTAGAAAGTTGAATCTTGTTGTAATTTTGTTTTTAAGTGTTGCAGAAGTTCATAGTAGCGAACCATGGTTACCTAGAACATGGGACACTTTGGAACGTGGAAGAAAAACAGGAATGCAGTGAACTGGGTCCTATATGTGATATGTTGGGGGGAAAGCTTAATCAAGAGGCTTTCGGGACACAATATGTTTATCTAAAATGTGAAATGTTTTAAAGGAACGGATATGTAATGTAATATAATATTTTTTATGGTTGAAAGTTAATCGAATACTACTATTGATTTGCACTCACCGATGTTTTGTCGGACCTCAAAAGCCTTCTCCAGCACCTCGAGACGAATTGAGATCTTCCACCTCGTTGGCATTGAAGGCGGAGATCTTCATGTTGGTTGGAAGTCTGGAATATGGATTTCCACGTTCCAGAACTTGTGTTTCAGTCTTTCAGATCGAAATTCGCTGCCTATGTAGCAAATTCTGGCGATCATGTGAGGGGCAATTCTGGCCTCCTAGGTTTCTCCAAAAATTGATAAACCTAGTGATACACAAATGGAACCTTAGTTTTGGATTATTTTAACCAGCCATTAATAAGAAGGGGTTTCTTGGAATTTGTCAAAAGATATTTTGTATAACTAATTTTGCATACAAGGCGATGAATCAATACCAAACGTAAGTATGTAACTACATTAATGCATGATATAGAAACAAGACGACAACATCAATTTATGAATGACATACTTAAATCATAATATGTATTGCTCTTACTACTTTGGCTGTTGACATTTCAATGCAAGAGGCTACATGCATTAACTCACTCCAAGAACAATTATATATTTCAGGCATCATTCATATATATTATTTTGATCAAATATATTGCATGTATGGTAAGTTAATCTTGACAAGGTAAATTGTGAATACATTAAACTAAGATGCGTAGGTCGTGGAAACTGACTTAGCAAGATCAATAACTTTTATAATGATACCTTTGGGCATGAACAAATGTCGATTAACATGCATCGTCATCATCAACCAATATAATTCTTGGGCATGTAAATTTGCTTTTAAGATTTAATGTACAAATCATATCTATAACATGGTTCACACTTCACAGTATCGGCAGCGGACCCTTCTTAATTGGCAGTTCCGGGGTGGTTTCGGAGGGTTTTGTTGGTGGTTTTGAATCGGCTGGTTTCGGCTGTTTCAGTATTGGTGTTGTCTGATACCTCGAACTATGATTCATGCCAATAGATATTTTGCCAAAATTAAAGAGGAATAACGGGTTAAGGATAATTGACTAGGTACATAATACCAATTTGATTGACTGGTGTCATGTGCTCACTGATATGCGGCTTTATCCTATCACCATTTCATTTCTTTGTCCTTCCGACCATCTACTTCCAAAAAAACTCTAGGAAACATCTTCTCTGTATAAAGTGGCTTGTCATGACGCGCTATTCCAAGCATATTGATTTAGCAGATCTATCGGATCTTAGGAAAGATACAGGTAGAAACAGTTATGTTCTCATAAAACCAAGATATTATAAGATTCAAAATATATCCAAGAAGTTATCTCTGGTGGCGTCGTCTCTATGCAAGGACTTTGTCATGTTGCCCCAAGAATATTAGTAGCAAGTATCCTCATAAACAATAAAAATACTGCTAGATTCAAATGCCGGAAGTAAATATAATGGAAGCATTAGGATGAATGTATTACTGAAACAAACATGCTATATTAAATCATCGACTGGAAGGTTTTGCATCAATAAAATCAATGGGAGCCATAATATTTCATTGCACAATTCCTTTCTCAGAGATGATCACAAACTCTATTCTTCATCGTCATATTTTATAGTTAGTCTTCCACGTACTCTTCCTTAACAGATTGATGATGAGTTAACAACGAATTATATAAGCCTCCATTTTCTTGACGACATAATATAAGAAACAGAAAACTTAACATAACGGATGTTACTATTATAGAATAAATTTGGATGCATTCTTGGTATTCAAAATCTGATATAATAACAAATTGATTATCAGATTTATTGTTGATTCAATAGCTTATCCTTTGATATCCGATGAGTCTAGTCACTGTAACCGAACCGATCCCTGCCAAGTAAACACAAAAAAAGTGAGGTTGCATGCGTTTCATGAAATAAGAGTAATTGAATAAATAAACTTAGGAATCAGATATAATACCTGACACAAAGGAACGGAGTTGATGCTCCGACATCCATAGCATGAGTAGTTGAAGCAAGTGAATGATTTGAAATTTGAGTTATTTCACGGAATAACACTCGTATATATTGAGCTCGTAATGGTACCTTGCAATTCAAAAGTCTCTCTACGGCTGAAGAATGAGCGTGTTCTTGGGCCACCGTAGTCGACGACGGAACGAACAATGAACTTTATGATAGCTTTTTCGTACACGTTCACTTGCATCACATACATAAGTGCTCTCTGAACCGTGCAATAAGGTCACGGCTCTCCAACTGGAGTTACCTTTGCCCCAGGCCATGTTACTCCATGATATTGGAAAAATGGCCGCGTAACTACTTATTATAATCGTCTGGAAGGCGCCTTTTTCTTGTTTTTTCTGGCGGTTATTGCTTTATGAAAGATCGGTTCATGGTGTAGTCCCGGGTATAGAGTCTCCTCGCCCGCTTACACTTTGGTACTTTGTTTGCTTCTTATAGTCAAAGTGGGGGAGTCTGTATATTGTCTGATAGCTCATTGTAGACATGAATCTCTGCCTACTGGAAAACATAATAATAGAGGATCCTTAAGTTGTAGCAGATCTTTAAAGAGTCTCCCTGGATCTACTCAAATCAAGTATAAATATTAGTATCCCTATTACATCTTAGGAAAAAAGAGTTCTGTTAAGTGTTACCAGATCAACCAACTAATATGGCTATCCATGGATTGTAAGATGAAGACTTAACCAAAGTAATTTATTTGTCAGCCTATGGTTTCAACCACTGACCTAAAATTCAAATGTACCCAAGCCCCAAGGATGGATCAACTGACTCTTGTCAGTGGTGTAGTAAAGGGAATATGTAGTGCATTCTCCATATCCAATGTTTGGAATATACTAAGCACAGCTAAGGAAAACATATAAACTTTTCCTGTATTGCTTCTTTACAGATGTTTATGTACCGAACTTTGATTGGTTTTGCACATATCACCCTATGAGTCCTAATGGCTTCCTTTCATAAATAGTACAGCACTTTGGAAACACCTGTTCATTATATCAAACACACTCCAAGACCTTTCCAAAATTGCATCCAGTGACAACTTGTTTCATTTTATAATTCAACTTCCCATTAAAACCTTATTTGCAATACATAAATGTAAGATAAGAAATAGCTTTTGCAAACCGAATATGATTATTAAATAACAATCTCTCTTGATTAAAGTAATTATATAATATTTTCAAAATGATGCAAATGAGAGTAATAACATTTAACATCAACTTATCTTGCTGTATGGTATTGGTTACTGGGATTTCAAATTGGGCCTTCGTCAAGGGAAGTGATTTCCCCCTCCAGATGTATGGTATGGTATGGATGAGCTGTTACATCCTTACTTCTGATAGAATAAGTGGATAACAAAATGTTTTCTCTGTTGAAGCGTGTTAGCACATTAAGAAGCATGCTATACTAAAACTGAAACAAAGATAAAACTAGACTTGTATAGACGGGAAACTTAAATGTTTCATGATGACTTTCCTTGTTGAGCTGTTGAAAAATGGGTTGAACATATTTTGTACCACCATTTGGAAACATCATAACAAATAAAAATACAACTAATTGCAATTAAATGATGAAAGTACGACACAAACGCTATATTTCCATAAAACCATATTAGTTAATTGATAAAATAAATCAAACAAGTAAAATTGATTCCATAAATATAACTAAAGAAAATAAGGAATGGAATTTCCGAACCTGGGAAGTAAGGTGTGTAAACACTCCTTTTAGGAATTGATCCGAGTCTTCTTGCATGAATCACGGAGTTTCCAACCTGTACAATACCCCTGAGACAATGTTATAGATTTCGCTAGGCGGAATCGGTAGGGATGCCTAATGCCTAGGCGGCCGCAAACCCACATATTTGTCCTTTTAGAAATTTGAGATTTGAATTTCTTTTGAAATTTTTTTGAATTATTTGAATTTTTTTTTTTTGAAATCTATTTTTTTTTTGATTTTTTTGTTATTTCAAATTTGAAATGTTACATTTGAATTTCAAATTTGAAAATTTTGAAATGTCAAATTTGAAAATTTCAAATTTCTCGCATAGCTTAATAGGTCGCCTAGGTAGGGGTGAGCATTCG
The DNA here is from genome assembly GCA_029216955.1 of Iris pallida. Classification (NCBI taxonomy): domain Eukaryota; kingdom Viridiplantae; phylum Streptophyta; class Magnoliopsida; order Asparagales; family Iridaceae; genus Iris; species Iris pallida. Next base: position 11,753,321 of record JANAVB010041419.1, on the reverse strand, counting down.
GTTTATTCGGTTTCAACTGAACCGAAATAGTCAAAATCGAATAAACCGAAATTCTAAAAACCCAAAACTGAAACTGAACCGAACCTCAATTCGGTTTGTTAGGTTGAAATATTTCTATTGTTTAATGGTTCGGATCCAAAGTTAGGATCGTGGTTAAATTATATCAAAATTTGTAATTTTTATACACACATTTGTTGTATTTCAAAGTTGTGCCCAAAGTTGGAGTAGTTGTTAAATTATCATAGTTGGACTTCAAAACATATACGTAGAATTGTTGTTTTCAAAATATACACATTTTAATCGCAAAATATGCATACAATTGAGGATATTTATCTAATTGCACAAGTCTTATTCGGTTTTCGGTTTTGGACCGAAAACAAACCGAATAAGAAATTTTAGTATTTTCATAACTGAAACCGAACCAAATATTTTTTTTTCAAACTGAACCGAATCTCTTATTCGGTTCGATTAGGTTCGGTTTTCGGTCTGAAACAGAATAATGCTCACCCTTATGCTTAGGGCCGAACATAGGTGCAGAACAGGCCGAAACAGACGCCTAGGCCGACCGACTATGGGGTTTCTGGTGCGGCGGGAGGCCGATCAACGCCTAGGCGGCCGCCTAGACCGATTTTGAGAACACTGCCCTGAGATACCATCTCTTCGAGGCAAGCAAAATTGGCCATGAATGTGTTGCTGGTATTGGTTTTGAATAGTGCACACAAATAATCATAATACTAAAAATGAATATGATAAAGGTAGAGAAACAGGGGATATTTTTGTGTGTAGGTTAATACTTATCCTCTCGAGTTGTATGAAATTACAGGTTGATTTGCATATATACAAGGGAAATAACCTTTCAAAATGGAATCAATTTCCCAGTGGGCAGATTCCTGAAAAGACACAAGTCGCCAAAAATGTCCGCGAAGTCCCGCCAAAGCCCCCCCCCCCCCCCCCCCCCCCCCCCCCCCCCAACCACCACCATCGGATCGGGGGCCCTGCGTGGGGCCCCGCGCGCGCTCGCTCGATCCATCGGTCGAGGGCGACGGGGCTCTGAATCCGGACACCACCCCCCCCCCCCCCCCCCCCCCCACACACACACACACATATATATTATTATATTATATTGAAAGATGCACCCAACAGATACATATAATTTACACACAAAACTATGAGCATCTAATATAATGTCAATATAACCATTAACATGTTCAGAAAATTTGCGTAACTGAAAGGAGAATGCTAAGATGATGAGTGGCAACACAATGAATGGTAGGATAAGAAAGAACATTCGTAGTAAGTACGGACTTGGAGGTGGCTTCAATTGAGGATATATCAGACTATCAGAGAAAGTCATCTAAAGTTGTTTGGACATGTACAACGTAGGCTACTAGGGGCACATATTAGGGGGAAAGTTAAGATATTAGTTAAAGGAGCCCCTAGAGCTAGGGGTAGGCTTAAACGTACACGGATTGAGGTCGTGAAGAAAAACATGGTTATTTGTTAATGTTAGAGATGGCACGACTCTTGATGAACTGAATGAAAAATGATTCAAATAGTCGACTCGAACTTCCATCTGAAACCAAAGGTTGGGCAAACCAATGTTTGAGGCCTTTGGTAGGGGAAGCGAGATCCTGGGTTCACAAAGCTGGGGGGCAGTAATAGTGGTCCTTACTCTTAAAAAAGGATAAATGCTTTGTTGTTTTTGTTCCAGTATCAATTATTGATACCATTAGACCGTCAAGGCTTTTGAAAGCAATGTCTTTTTTTGTTATCTAAGTAGATATATTAATCCAATTTGGAGGTCTGAACAAAAACGACAAGGATTGTATAACATTATGCGACTGATGATGGCAGCGAGTTGACAATACCCAACGGCTATTGGGCATGATTCATATTAATCTGGCTAGGATAATTATAACATTGCTAACGAGTGAGAAATGTTGATTTTGTCTGAGTTATGGTAGAATGTATGCACCATTAAGTTCAGAAAACTACTATGAAAGGTGAACTCTGTGGTCAACTAACCCTTGTATCTTAAATGTGTGCTCTGTGCTGTTGAGCATAACTGTGAACTTGAAGTTCATAGGAGAGTGGCCGCTAGAGTATAGCTCGATTGAACTAGCAAATTTTGTATTACTCGGTATTGTACATTAGCAAGTTCTGGCCAATTTATGGTCAATTTTGGATTACCCAGTTATAAATATAATTTTTTTGGATTGCTAGCTAACTGGGTTGAACTATTTGAACTAGCAAATTGTTCAAAATTAGTCCTGAAATTTCTGGTTTATAGCTCAAACTGAATTATTTCCAGTTTAGATGTAAAGTACAAATCATTTGCAATTTTGCACAAACGGAGCAGTTTGGGTATCTTTCTCTGTTTGTGATTAAGAAATACATGTTGTTTGGGCCAAATCTTTGCCACATTTAGTTCCTACTAGTACCTAGTGATTACTCATCTTTTTTCTGATGCTTTTTATCTGTGGTTTGTGCTGAGAAAACAATAATACACACTGTTACTGACAGATTGAATGTTTTTTTTAGGTGTGTCCTGTTTGTACAGCTAGGGTTGGGATGGACCTGGTAGGGCACATAACAATGCAGCATGGGAATTTTTTTAAGATATCCTTTTATCCACGCTTGATGCGCCCTATTTACTTTACGTTTGGAGATTTTATGGGGATCATAAGTTTGGTTGGCCTTTAAATGTATTTCTGCCTAAGAAGTTAGTTATAGTGGGTAGTAAATCATAGACACAAGTTATATGAATTGATTTGTTGTAATGTGGATGATCATTTTTTGACTTCCTTAATGGAAAATTACATGCTACGTCGAAGGAGAGTCCGAAGAGGTTCATCAGGATCACATTCTACACTTTCTTTTCTGAGGAAGGAGCTGCGTGATGGGAATCTACAGTCTCTTCTTGGGGGACCATCTTATATGGTTGCTCCTCCCAATGCAGCACCTGATCCGTTGCTGTCATCATTCATTACTAATTTGCCTGTACCTGATTTGTCAAAGGATGTTCAACCTGAGATCTCGGATGAAGGAGATGTGGTTAACAGGCCGTCACATGAAAAAGAAATAGAACGGTATGAAACATCGGGATTTTCTTATGGAATTACTTCTCTTATTTTACTTTTCTATCACAAGTTATAAAAGCAGTTCTAAATTTATTTTTAGCTTTTCCTTCAAGACTTTGATACCTTGAGCTTCCCTAGAGTAGTTATTATGAGCGACTATAGGATCATGTAGAAGTAGCAAATACATTTTTCTGTAAAGAAGATCTGATTTGGACAAGCACAAGATGAAGAAGGCTGCTCATCTTGCATTGTTTGTAGATGGCATGTCTCAATTGTATGTCGGATGACGTTTCTTACATGCATATGGAAATTATGGAACAAGCTAAATGACCAGGTTAATTAAATGGCTTACTGATGACGTGCATGAATTTAATTTTCTTTTTTTTTGGTGTCATTGGGATTTGATACTGCTGTCATTGTGTTTTGCGATTGCATTAACTACACCTCGTCACACATGATATGAAAGATCTAATTCTTTGCTGCTCAGCTGTTGACTGTATTCAGTTAGGATATTTGATTTTCAATAACTGGAAAATGTCATCATGGTTTCTAATATTAGCATTCCTCAATTAGTCATAATCAAATAATTGTACTTTCTCAATGGGGGAGAATGAGGATTTTCTTTTCTTTTTCTCCTTTGGGACAAACAGAGTTAGACTGAGAAACTGCATAACCAAATACTTCATACTCAAAGAAAATTATCAAATTTAATTTGTAAAATGGGAGGAAAACTATATTAGGACAGACCACATGTTATGATCGGTTTGACAACTACAAAAGGGAAAAAAACAAGAATCTGTCTCACTGGAGGAATTAGCCATTGCAAATTTGTGACTATTGATTAAGGTCGCATGATTAGGAAGATTTAAAACTGAACAAGTAGATATGCAACAAAGTATCCATGCCATGGTAAACACAATTTACCATAAAGGATGCGTTCTGCAATTTCAAAACACACGTTTCAAAACATGGAACACCAGCATACTGGAATGTGCAAATCCATGTTCCGAGTCTTACAACCGGCTGACGGAAGATATACTTTGCTTGGATTCCAGTCACCCTTTTCAATTCCTGACAACCTTTGCTCATCAATGTCTCCTCCTGCCCACTCGTATCCATCGTCTTTTGTTGCGGAGGACTCAATTCGGTCGGAGAACACGTGGGAGAGTCTAGAGTGACTTGCTACTTTTTGTAATACAATTGTTTGGAACTTATGAATTCTTTTTACTTGTGAAATATTGGTCGATGCTATATTATGGTACTGGATTAAATTTGGATATTAAATCTACAACGTATGTTACGTTACATATTTTTTCCTTAGATGTTCCGGATAAATGTATTGTGTTCCGAAGCATTCTAAGAAGCCTACCACCGACATACTGAGCACCAGGACCTCTAGTGCGCTACATTCATGTTTCAGAGAGTTACAAATTTCAGGTAATCTTAATTTGTCTTTTAGTTTGATGTGATGTTACTCTCTTCTAGAACAATCAAGACCTACTCCCATAAGTGGTATTTGTTAGGCAAATTTATGCCAATTGATTACAAAGACAGGATTAGGGAAGGATACCTTGAATGATATAATCGGTCTAGAATGAAGTTTCCACTTCTTTTTTGGTGTTTTTTTTTTTCTATTTCTACACCAATGATGAGCATGAAACTACATCTACATGGACATGTGACAAAGAAACAACAGAAATTATGGTGTGCCCTAGTCGATTTGAAGTGTTGGTATTGTATCCAATACATGTTTGACAGGATGCGAAATGGAGACGACTATTTTTGGAGTCTGTGCTTCCTAGGTGGTATTTACCAATTTTCTGTTATATATATATATATATATATATATATATATATATATATATAATATATATATATATGATTTTGTAGAAATTGTCATATCAATATACCTGGTACACGTACCGGTACGGTACCTATGCTTCGTAGGCAAAGCATAATCAACTATCATATAGGGCGAAGACTTACCGTTACCGATTATCCTGAACAAGGGGTTGCCACTTTTTTCCATCTGTTAGGGTGTGGGGCGGATGGGCTGGGCGTGGTGAGACATTGTTGAGGATATTAATATCAAGTATACAAGGATCATCAAATCGGGATGCTCTCTTTGAGATCTAGGTCTATTTCCTAGTTAAAGGTCACTCTTGCTCATAGGAACAAAAATTAATGTCGTCAACTACCTGAACAAGTCTATATATTGTGTGTCGTGATCTTCAGAAAACATACCTGAATGAAAGATTTAGATAGCTTTGGATGGAGGCTTACTAAAGTGGTTATTACAAAGGATGAAAGGATATGGATAGTTAATTTGTGAAAGAATGTACTTGAGCATTTGTTCGATGTGCTGGATATAGCTGGGAGGAAGTCGTAAGAAATTGTAGTATAAGATAAGGTGAGGTTTCTTATTAGATACGTGAGCAATTGTTATCTGAAGTAGTAAAGCTGGTGGGCTTTATACTTTTCAAATGGCTTGCATTGGGTTTCATGTGGAGCTGTCATCATAGTGAAGCCTCGACCAATGACGGCTCAATGAAAGACATAAACTTCTCATGTACTAGGTTAAAAACGAGTGGGGGTAAATAGGAATAAAAGAGGATAGGAAATTCAGGAAAAACAATATGTACTTTTATGCTAATGACAACACAACTAAATAATTGGATTATTTACTGAGTAAGGTTAGAATACGTTCATAAAAGATGAGAGTCCATATAGTTACCAAAGGAAATGGAAGTTAAATCTGTTGTTTTCTTGGCCACCTAGGAACTTCATAGTAGTATTTTGATCATAGTCCATCTTGATTTTGTTGAAGTTTCTTTGCTTCTTTCTTTTGCTCTCAGTTCAATATACACCAGATATCTTGTGGAAACATGCTTCTAACTTTTTTGACCTTTGAGACTGGTGATCTGGAGCAACTAACTAAAGATACATTGATGCTTTTTTCCTAAGGTAAGTAAGCGTATATGTTCTCTTTGTTACCAGATTTTCTTTTAACCTTACATTTTGAAACTTGAAAGAAAATTGATGAAGATTGACAACTAAGATCATCAGATGTTTTCTACGAGAGAGTATTAGAAGTGTGATTTTTTATATTCTTGCTCACCAATCTTATTTAGGGAAGTTTAGTTCATATTCTAGGTTTACCTTTCAAAAGTTCCTGGCTTTTCCTCTGTGGTGCAAATGTGACCCAGTTGCCTAGGGAATTTCATTCCTTAAATTGATATGATTATTGATATGGAATCATAATATGGCTAGTACATTTGTTGGGAGGGCTTGTTTGGTTACTTTGCATGGTAATTGCATGAAAATATGAATCATGGAATTGCAATTCAAATCCGTATGCTTGGTTCACATGGAACAATTCACTTGATTCCAACTATGTATTTTTTGTGCTTGATATGGACATAGTCACTTTTGAATTTTGAGAGGTAAAATAACTACCCTATAGTCCATATAACTAGACACTATAAATTGCTGCAATTACTGGAAATTCTTGTTACTTGAATTCCAGCCTAATTTAATCAAGCAGGCCATTTAGATGTTCACAATGTGAAGCAGATACAAATCTTGGTTTGACAACAAGACTTTTAATTATAATACGAAGCAGAATGAGTTCCTACTATCTATCTGAAGAAAATAATATTACTTTTAATTATAATACGAAGCAGAATGAGTTCCTACTATATCTGAAGAAAATAATATTATTATTTTGTTCTCCGAGACAAAGTTTGGATACTGGAATTAGACAAGGAGTTGATGAATTAGGTTCTGTTTTCTGCTAAATAGAGCCCCAGTTCCTCTCAAACTTTTCTTTTATACACAACCAGGCATTATTTCCTTCTGCTATAAACCTTTCTAGTTCCTTGCGTTTTTCTGCTTTAGGCTAATCCTAGATCGTGGGGGAGGGTGGACTTATGGAGCTCCTAGTTCCTGAGACAGAAAATTAGCAGGGAACCATATTTTCTGGTCGTCAAATTGGCTTGTGGAAGAACCTAGTTGGATAATCTATCAATTTTGGATTAGACCTAATTCCTTCTACAGGGAATTAGAAATTCCCTTAATTCCTCAATCAGTATGCAAACCGTGTTTAGAGTGACATGCAAATAGCTCAGAATGACCATTATTCAAAGTAAATAAAATGAGTTTCTTCTCTTCCTACCAACTTCACACTTCACAGTATTATAACACACTCGCGGTCCCTAAAATGACATGGGGGACCAACAGACTTTCCATTTTCTCTTGAGAACAAAGGCTCAGTTTCTTTTTGATAACCACCAAAAGGGTGTTATGGATAGTTTGGTTCGTGTTAAATTGATATAGGAACAAGAACAGTGTTAAGAAAAGTTGACGACGACAAAATTTAAACAAAGAGACATTTAAGCTGCCCTTGGTTTCTTCACCTAAACAAATTTTAACAACAAAAAAGATTCTAATCCACTAGTTGAATGCCACAAGTTGGGGTGTGGACAAGAAACACAGTTACCAACATTAGGACCTGTGGTGTTGCTTCCTCTTGGGTTGTGACATCAGGTCAAATTGGATGGAGTTTAGGTTTAATCAATTTTTGCAAACCGTTTTCTCCTCATTTGGTATACCATCTGGGGTAGCCGGGGTTGTTAGAACACGTGTCAATGTATATCTCGGCTGAAGAATTCTTCGGTTGGTTGTTCTCTTGAAACATTTGGTGGTGGTAGTGGTTGTCTAGGTGCATTTTGAGAGATCAGACTCTTATGAAATGATTTTGTTTCCATGATTTGTTTTTAATTTTGTTTCGTCTGTCTAACCATTTATACCCCACCGTCTTGCAGCATCGAACCAGCCTTATCAGAGAAGGATCAGGAGGAGAGATCTCGGAGGTGTGAGTTTGCTCAGGGCCTTTTGTTGTCCACAATATTTGATGACATCTTATGAGTCAAGCCGAAGGTGGTCAGGAGAATACTTTGTCGTCGTTCCGCAGTTTCTCCTACATGGCATTTATGAATACAATGTATATGTAAAATAAATATTTTATCATTTGTAATAGATGAGGGGATGGAAGGCTTGTAGTGTTTACCTTCATTATCTATTATATATATATATATATAAAGACATCTTATTCTACTTCTTGTGAGTACTATTAGTTGGAAATTGTGAGTACTATTTTATGGTCAAAGCCGATAGCAATGGAAGCTTTGAGGCTAATCTAATGAAAATAATGGAAGCTTTTACCAGAAGTTGGTTTCATGACTACTTCATTTAGCCGAGTTAGAGGGCAGTGTTCAATACATGTTTGTTAAGTATTGATTCCATGACTGGTAGTTGACTCTATCATAAATGGTATTTGACATTGGTGTTCGATAGCTATACGTTGCTTTGTCCGAGTTATAGTTCAGTCATAGTTCGATCCAAGTCTTTCACCAATTTCCTGCAATTGTACATTCCAATGGATGACGGTATTTGCATTTTATAGAGTAGGTATGCATGTTGCATATGATTAGGTGAAATGTATATCACAATGTTGTTTGCATATGATTTTAAGTATTGAATGCTATTTGCTTACGATTAGGTGTTGCCATGTGTTATTTCAATCAAATTTTCATGTCTTAATCAATGGCCGTGTGTTTAGAAGCCTAGCGTTTCATCGAGGACACTAAGGGCATCTATGGTTTGTCCAAGTTAAAAAAAAACGTGAAATTGATATTTTGCGTATTTCGTACGTCGTAATTTGTATGCATAATTTTCTACTTCATGTGGGAATCCGCTGTTTATTTTCTACTTCCTGTTTGGATGTTTTTTTTTTTTTTTTGAAATTTCACATACACACGATTGGGGGGCTCGAACCTTGCCGGCCCCTCCGAATGTCCGCTCCACTGCCACTAGGCTAGAGAGCTTGGATTGTTTGGATGTTTTAAAGGGAAATTTGGAAATAACAAATTCATTATTTCTTATTTAAAAAGTATAGTTAGTTTTCAATTACATAGTAGTAACAACAACAACAACAACAACAACAACAATTATCATCATTTAATAATATAACTAATTATTATTTAATCTTATTATTAATAATAAACTATTTTTTATTTATTAATTTTATTCTCCTCCATCTATCTTTCTATTTAGAAATTATTCAGTGGGGGCGTTGTGAGCCACGAGTCCCGTATAATAATATAATGACATGTGGTTTCTGTTTTCCCTCTAATTTAGTCTTACATAAAATTTACCACGTATCATTATACTATTTGAACTGTAGGAGGGGACTCTGCCATGTCATGTGGTGAGCCCATCCTACTGAATTTGTCTTCTTTATTAATTCTCTTCCCTATTTCCCACACCCTATCATGAGTAAAATTACGAAATACGAGATACACATCCATGTTTGTATTATTTTTACCCCGTTTCTAATTTTAAGAGTTTCTTATACCAGTTTTACATTTTTTTCTTTCAGAAATTAAACTATCAGCTTCCCACAACTACATTTTTTAATTGAAAAAGCCTACACCTATATTAATTTTTTTTTAATTTGTTTAAATAACTAATCGATTTTCTCTTTACCCGAAATTGGACGATTGTCTATAGTTTTTTCTTCTTTACCAAAATAGAAAACAAATATGAATTTTTATGTGAACTTTTTATTGTTTGAATTTGATATCATCAACTTTGATAGACATCAACTAGATATCCTCTCTCTAAATGGTGTTAACCGAGTTAGCAAATGACCAAAATACCCTTCACAACCCCCTCTCTCTCTCTAGCAGCCCCCCTCTTTCTTCGGCGCCGACAGCCGGAGGGGGGGGGGGGGCAGCACAGCCTCAAGCAGCCGCTGCCGTCGCCGCAGCAGCAGCAGAAGGGGGGGGGGGCTGCGCACGGCAGGGGAGGGTGTGGTTGCGCACAGCGGGGGAGGGCGGGTGCGCACGGTAGGGGAGGGGGTGGCCGGCGTGTGGCGGGGGAGGGGGGAGAAGGGGTGGGGTTAGGGAAGGGTAGTTTAGGAATTTTTTTAACGTTGAAACTAACAGTTAGGGTGTCAGAAGGTTCCAAGATGACAATATTAGTTGAGAGATGGTATTAAGTTAGTACATACCAAATTAGGGTATGAAGTTGAAAAACTCGAATAGTTGAGGGTATCAAGTTGTAATTTAGCCAAAAAAAATATTGTAACACAAATATGCTTATTTTATTTTTTGTAGTTCAAAAGTCAATTTATATTTTTTATCACATCAACACAATTATAGTTTGTATCCACATTAAAACAATTTCTAGTCCCTATTTAATTGGTTTAAAGAATTAGAAATATTGGAGATAAAAAAAAATTTTTTAGCCCCTATTTAATTGGTTTAAGAAATTAAGATATAGGCTTAAATGCAACTTAATACCATCAACTAAGACGAAACTATCCTCTCTTCCCAACACAATCCCATCCCCCTCCTCCCCGGCTGAACCCCTCGCCCCCTCTCCTGCCGGCTTCATCCCTCCGCCGCCACCCTCCCTCATGTCAGTTGCACTACCGACACGCACCCTCTGTGTGCGTAAGCAGCAGCGACGATAGTAGATGTGGCGCAGTTATAACAACGGCTGCGGGTGCGGGGGGGGGGGGGGGGGGGGGGGGAGGGGGGTGTTGGTGCAGCCGGCCGGGGGATGCAGCCAACGGGGGTAGGGTGGGTGGGGAGAGGATTGGTAAGCGTAATTTTTTTTTTTAGGGTATCAAGTTGATGCATATCAAAGTTTAGGGTATCGAGTTGAAAAACTGGTATAGTTGCAACTAAACCTAAAAAATTTAGAAGATAGAGTGAAAAAAATTTGAATTTTCTTTTACAAGACAGATTTAACAAAGTCGAGGTTTATCTAAGTTCTAAGAGACACAAAGAACAAATACCAGCGATCCTTTTAGCGCTCCAGGACCAGCCGGCTGGTTTTGTATTATCAAACCAACCTATGTTCTACATGTTGGATTGAAATTGAATGGTTGAGATTAGATAACTTAAAAAGGTGTGGAGCCTACACCTTTTAATCTCAACCCTGAAATTATAATCCAACCCATGAAACATAGAGTGATTCCATAATACAAAACCAGCCGGCTGGATGGGCTGGCTGTGGGCCTAACTGAAACTCCTCGAGCTGGTAATAACACATTATAAAAATAAGAGAGCTCTAGAAATTTTTATTAAGAAAATATTTATAAAGAGAAAAGATGACAAGATGGTTGTAGATAGGGTTAAAGATCCATATTTAGGTTTATCCACAATTCACAACAAAAATGTCAACAGAAATTGAACTTCCTTCTTTTGAATAGGAGTATATCATCTTAACCAACTACACAAGACTAAGTTACAAATGAAAAATAATAGCTATTAAATATATCAAAATTGTTATATACTTTTTAATAATGAACGCAAATATTTAGATACACCAAATACGATAATATAATTTTTTTTCTATAAATTTAATTCAACACAACCTTATTGCAAACCTGATGGTAAATACATTGAAGATTAATTGAACAAATGCACTTCCTAAAGTGTCTATTTGATCCCAGAAAGAACAAGAAAAAACTAATTAAAAGAAATTAGCTTGGTTCCTTAATAAAATCCATACTTGATATTATGGTTGTCGATGTTGAAGTCACACTGTTGCCTACATTTCTCTTCTGGATCACCATCATTTGTAAATGAGAGAGAGGGAGAGAGCCGCTCAATAATGTTTGGGCTTGCCATTCATGTCTAGATGACCGGAGAGAACACTTCGACACTTCTTTCCCTTTATAACTCCCTTCCTCCAAATATTTTGTTGAGCATCAATAGTTTCCTCCTCCGCCATCGCCGCCGCCGCCTTCTTCTCGATCTTCTTCGCTTCCACGGGCTTAATGCTCCCTTTTGTTGTCGCCTTCATCTTCCACTTCAACAATTTCTCCTTGATACTCTTCCACACTCCGAAGGATAGCTTCCCAAATGGCAAGTTACATTTGATGTGCACTGCTTCTTCATGTTTGTTAACATCTTCGCCTCCTGTTTCGGTACGATCGACTGGAAAATCATTTCGGAAGGCTATCAAAATGGTTTCTCCATCGACAAGTTTTTCTTCAGTCGTTGAGCTTTTGCTGGCACCTCCTTCACCCCCAAACTTAGTATCATTTTCGATGCTTTTCTTGGCACGTTCACCTTCCATTTCAATCTCTCCTTCCGCTCCAACTTGAACAACTCCATCTTCAAAAGTTATCCAACCGGTAACCTTCTTGTCGACCTTTTCCGAGCCAATGAGATCGTTGTCGGTAGTTTCTGGTCCTCTGTTTGTGGAATCCATGGGGGAGAAGAGTAGAAAGAGAGATTTTGAGAAGACGAAGTGTACTGATGAGAGGTTTGAGAAGAACAAGAATGGGGAGGATGTTGTTGCTATGTTTATAACAACCAAAGATGTAGATGTAGCTAGATTTTTTTTTTTTTTTTTGTATATCAATAACAATATTATCTGTTGTTCTATTAGTATTGTCATATTTACAATTCTATTAATATTTATCATGTTTAGAAGTATAATAGATAGCAAATCTCTAAAGTTGTTATAACTAATAGAATTTGTGTTAGTTTTACTATATTTATCTGGCTAAATACTAGAAATTAGAAAACTCCTGTATGAGTTCAGGGAAATCCTTGTGCTGTTAAGTTCTTCACCTTCCTCCCTCCCATTAGGTTTAAGAGATTTTTGTCGACTTCCTCATTCCCGTTAGATTTAAGAATTTTTTGTTAGTTGGGGCAACTACACATTATCCGTCCAAATGACACAAACTATTCGGTCCTCCTAGTCACTCAAAATTCTCAATTATTCCTCCTATTCTCTGGAAGATCGATGGTCATGGCTGTTCCTTCTTCCCCTTCATGTTCTCCCCTCCCCCCCCCCCCCCCCCCCCCCTCCCCCCCCCCCCCCCCCTTTGGGCCGACAACGGAAGTTACAAGCCCCAAATTTATTGGATAAATTCTCCCTCAACTGAAACCCTAGTTTGCTACAAATTCAAAAACCTATTTTCGGAACCATACTTGCCTACATTGAATTAAATTGGATTTACGGAACCGTAAAACCCTATACCCTATGTTAGTATTCATGTGTTAGTAAGAAAACCACAAAACCACTTGAATACTAACATAGGGTTTATGGTGTAATAATCATCAATAACATGTTTTCAAATTTCAAACTAGGGTTATAGGGTTCACTCTATACCCAATTTAATTCAATGTAGACAATTAGAGTTCCGAAAATAGGTTTTTAAAATTTACTTGATAAAATTAGAAAGAAAAAAAATGAGGCTTATAGCCTTCATCGGCAGCCCATAGCGGAGTAGGGGGAGGTAGGGAAGGAGAGGAGAGAAGGAACAACTCTTCCAATATGATGAATGAATGGAAATTTGAGTAAGGAGGAGGGTGAGAGTATTTCTGTCATTTGGAAGAGTTATGTGCTGCGCATATGAGATCTCAAGGCGTTCAGTGGGCCGGTTGGCCCGAAGCCCGGTCCGGCCCGCACGTCAGCCCGCTCAGCGGAAGTCTGGACTGGCCCGCTTTCAGGCCCGGCACGGCCCGGCCCCCCACCCCCAACGGTCCGGGTCGGGCCTCCCCCGCCCAACCCGAGATCGGCCCGGACCGGCCCGGACCGGCCCGCACGAATTTTTTTTTTTTTTTTAATGGCCCACTGGCCCGGCCCGTGGCCCGGCCCGGGTGGACCGGCCCAACAACCGACCCGAAGTCCGGTCCGGTTCAAAATTGTTTTTTTAACAGAATGTGAACGTTGGGGGGGGGAGGGGGGGTATTTTACCAAAATGCCCCCAATTCTAACCGTTTTATAAACGTTGGGGGGGGGGCATTTTGGTCATTTTTGGACCAAAATGACCAAAATAACCCAAAAAAATTTCTATAAATAGGCCAAAAATCTCATTTTTTTTCAAACACAACTCATTCAAAATATTTCTCTACAATTCTCTACTTCTAAGGCTTTCCGGTGCTCTACGGTGCTTCTAAGGCTTCCCGGTGCTCTACGGTGCTCTACTTCTAAGGCTTCCCGGTGCTCTCAACCCCATTCCGGCGCTCTACGGCTTTCCGAACTCCCTCCCAATCCCTTCCTTTATTTTATTTTCTAAATTTGTACTTATTTTTTATAAATGGCTGGTGAAGGTTCAAACCCACCTAATCTTGCTGGACAGACTTACGACATTTTTAATTCTTTTTTTGGTGAAGGTTCAAACCCACCTGAGCAAATAGCAACCAATCCGGAGGGGTGCCTTCCATCTCCTCCAAAAGTCGCTAGTTCTACACAACTTCCTGAAAAGAGAAAAAAGTCTAAGTATTAAAATTTTTTTACTTTGATTTATTAAACTAATCCTGATGGTTCGCTTGTTTTAGATGCCAAGGGTGAACCAATACCGTGCAAGGCGCAATGCAAGAAATGTTTGAACCAGTACGCATGGAAGAAGGGCGGTGGCACCGGGACCATATCCAGACACTACGACACTTGCTACGGGAAGGACACGCTTCAAACGTCCCAAACCCAAATAAACTTTGGAGGTGCCACCGGTTCTTCAATGGGTAACTTTACTTACTCAGCTGCGCGTCATAAAACGGAATTAGTTAAATATATTATTCGTGATGAACTTCCTTTCACTTCGGGTGAAAGTGAATCTTTACGCGATTATGCAACATTGTCTCTAAACCCCTTCTTTACTAGAGTTAGTAGACAACATGCTCGAAATGAGGCTATTCGTCTCTTTAAGGAGCAGAGAGCCGCTTTGAAAGCGGTTTTACAAAATATTAGTAAGTTGTCTATTACTTCTGATATTTGGACTAGTAAGCAAAGTTATGCTTACATTTGTATTACTGCACACTATATAGATGCACAATGGATGTTGCAAAAATGCATCATCTGTCTTAAAATTATAGAATATCCACACACGGGCGCTGTAATTTCAAGTGCCATTTCTCAACACGTGCGTGAATATGATATTCACCACAAAATTTTTTCTGTCTCTTTGGATAATGCTTCAAACAATAATGCTGCTATGTCTTCTTTGTTATTGATTTTTCAGCCTATTTTAGAAGGTGGACTTTTGCATGTTAGGTGTGCTTGCCATATTCTTAACTTAGTTGTTAAAGAATGTTTAGAATATTTTAGTCACCATTTAGACGCTCTGCGACAATGCTTGCACACTTTGAACACGTCTCCAAGTAGACAACAAAGTTTTGCATGCACATGGGCACATTTTGGTATTACTTTTAGAAGATTTGTGAAGGATATACCACATAGGTGGAACTCCACCTACTTGATGTTGAAATCTGCAATTCCTTTTAAGGATGTTATTACGTATTATTGTAATGCGGATTTCACCTTTGACTTTCAAGTTACTGCTGATGATTGAGTAGTAGCTGAAAGTATTTGTGAATTTTTAATTTTTTTTTACAATGCTACATGTATTCTTTCTGGTGTTTATTATCCCACATCTTGCTTAGCTTTACGTGAACTTTGTAATATTTCTTATTTATTTTCTAGATACCAAATTTTGAATATGTTGTGAGAAATATGGAAGCCAAATTCAAGAAATATTGGGGTGAAGTACCTCTTTTATATTGTTTGGCTTCCATATTTTATCCTACAATCAAATTGGATGGCGTAGAGGCTTTATTAGATGGATTTGGAGAATATATGGATATAGATGTTACTGACATGAAAGTAGAAGTTAAACTTGCGTTGGACAGGTTAGTTATACTGTACGAAGAAAGAGCAGCGTCGACCCGACCAACTCAGGGGGGGCTAGTAGTAGCTCCGACTTGGCGTCTAAGCTATCAACAGCCGGTCGCTTACTACAAAGGAAGAAACAAAAGCAATCTTCCCAACCTACTCAAGAGTTGTCTCTGTACCTTAGTTCTTATGAAGACGAAGAAGAGACTCCAGATCACTTCGCCGTTTTAGAATGGTGGAAGAGACACGACAAGAGATATCCTGTTCTTTCTACCATAGCACGTGATCTACTAATGGTCCCGGTGTCTACGGTAGCATCGGAGTCCTGTTTTAGTGCAGGATCAAGGATGTTGAGCAGAAAGAGGGGCCGCTTGAAGTTCGATATCTTGGAAGCAATAGTGTGCGTACAAGATTGGATTAAAGCCGAGAGAAGAACCCAAAACCAGATAGATGAAAATCTTGATATTCACGAGCTGGACTTTGAATCGCTTTCGGTGCATGAAGGCGAACAAGAATGAGGCTACGGTGCAAGGTATGTACATTTAATTGTTTACAATTTTTTAAAAAAAATTTTACAAATTTTTTACAAATTTACAAATTTCAAAATTTTAACTTATACTTTTTAATTTTTAACTTATACTTTCAAAATTTAAATTTTAAATTATAACTTTCAAAATTTTAAAATTTTAACTTATACTTTTAAAATTTTAACTTATACTTTCAAAAATACAATTTTAAATTATAACTTACAAAATTTCAAAATTTTAACTTATACTTTCAAATTTTAAAATTTCAAAAACTAATTTTTTACTTTTAAATTAAAAAAAACACATTTTTTTAACTCCGCCTGTGCCAAGCAAGCATTGCCGGTCCCAAGTCCGGATAAAGGAAGAGGGAGAAATATATATATTTTTTTTATCAAAATAACAATAGAAATTAAAATAAAAAAATAAAAAAACATAAACAAAAACAATAGAAATTAAAAAAAAAAAAACCAAAACTGAACCGGGCCGGCCCGGTTCAGCCGACCCGCACTAAACCGGAGCCCGGCCCGGCCCGTGGACCGCTCCGGCCCGGCCCGACCACCCTATGGTCCGGTTCAATGGGCGGGTTGAGTCCATCCTACTCAAACTGGTCCGGACCAGGTCCGGCCCGCTTGCTTGCCCGGTCCGGTTCAGGCCCGGCCCGAGTCCGATTTGAGCCGCTGCTTTTTGGACTGCGGCGGCCCGGACCGGCCCACGAACACCTTGAATGAGATCCAAGTGATGAAAATGACTTAAATCTGACGGGAGAGAAAAAGTGAAGAACTTCAATGACATGGAGGCTTCTCCTACATTCGTCAAAAGTCAGAAGAGTTTCCTTAGTATTTAACCTGTTTATTGTTGCTTGGTGTGAAAATAGATTAAAATTTACTTTTATGTTAAATAAAAGTATCCATATACACCACTATGTTAAGAGACCGACAAAGTTTAAAAGGCCAAACATAATCATTATCCTATTAAACTTATATATATATATATATATATATATATATATATATTTGCAAATGACCTCTAGCCTAGTGGTTAAGAGAGATGCATGCAGCCCAAGTGGTCGGGAGTTCGAGCCTCAGTGGAGGCGAGTTCGCCACAAGTACCCATTGCTTCAAAAAAATATATATAAAAAATATATATATATATATATATATATATATATATATATATATATATATATATATATATATATATATATTTGGAAGAAGAAAATTTTTATTCGAATGCCTACAATTATAGTCCGAAAGTCTTACAAACTCTGTCCGAAGGCACATTCCAGCCCTGTAACGACCCGCTCCGTCCTAGCGGAACGCCGATCCAAACGGCAAGTGCAACGACTCAAACGAGCCGTCGACCCGAAGAGTTGCTTCGACCCGATGAAGTATCGATGCGAATCGATGCAAGGCTTACATTGGCCCGACAAGATGAATCCAGACTTAGACTATCGGAGGCGCGCTCGGAGTATCGCTTGGCCGATGCGAACATCGCTAAGGTGGGTGGCTCCGATGAACCCGTCTGTGCTTAGCCTAGACACATAACAATGTGGACACTATCACGAGAATCGCTAGGCGATAACACCATGCATGCTAATAAATGATTCAACGCACCTAGCTAAGGGAATAATCCCATCTTGCATGCTTGTTTAGAACATGGAGAAGAACTCGGAAATTATAGAAATGCTCGCACCGCGCTCTACGCTCGTGCTAAGGCACAAGCTCACGTTCATGTCCCTTATACGTTCAAACAATGAAACAATGAATGGTTTACAACAATAAAACGGGAAGGCTATAAACATAGTCGCTTCGAGTAGAGTTTAGCAACATTGGAAGGCTATGGGACCGATAGGTCGCCAAGGCGACTCCCACACTGGGAGTTGCATAATGCGTGAAAGATTGAATCAACGAATAAATGAATGAATACATGAATGACTCTATGAACATACGAACAAAAGAAAGAATAACATGAAAAGAAAGAATACATGAAAGAATAAGACATGGAAGACGCTAGCGACAGGTGTGGCGGGCACGTGCAACGGGGCTCGCTACCCGCGCTGTACGGACGCCAACCTGGTCGTTAATGCATTATGGCTAAGGGTTAGCCTACGGCTCGAAGATAGCCGCTAAGTTAAAATGACAAGACAATACGAAATGGTCGTGGACAAACGGCACGGGCGATGGGGGGGAATACCGTGGCCGTCGTGTGGAAGGATTCTGCGGCACGGGCGTTGGGGGGGTAAACCGTGGCCGGCCTAGGCGGAATCAACGGCGCTTACGGGCTGCTTGGGTGCGGGCTTGGGCACCAAGAGACGTAAGTAGGAGGGTATATTCAAGAGACTTAACGGGGTGTACCAGCCATCACCCTACGCTAAGTTGAGAATTGCCACAAGGGAATGTCCTAAATGGCTTGTAAAGCCAGCGACCCGTGCATGTAGATTAAGTGGACTATGCTGGTGGCAATCCACGTGCAAGTTCTTACATTGAAATCAAAGTAGTCTAAGTTAACTAAATGAAGTGTTTCCTGAACATGCTCGAAATATAACACTCAGAACATGCTTGAAATATAACATGCTGAACATGCTCGATATGTAACACTCCTGAACATGCTTGAATGTAATATCCGGAACATGCTTGAATTATAATACTTTAAAACGTGCCTACGACGTGCTAGAACATGCCCACGACGCACTAGAACCCGAGACATGGACACACACTCGATATTGAATGCGTACATGAATCGTGTTATGTTATTATACATGAATTGTTGTTTAACTTGGTTTACCTTGAACAGGGAAGGCCGGACGGTAAGTATGGGTAAGTCGTACATGTATTTTCATGCGACACTTGAGTTCGGTAACACGAGATAGGCTATGCAATATGCTATGAAACTGATCCTAAGGCAAGATTAGAAAGACAATGAATGATAGAGATGCACAAAAGTAAATGGAACGTGTTTGGTAATGATGGCATTGTGGGCGAGCTAGCCTCCCCACCAGTGCATAACAATGTACTGATAACCCCACAGTATGCTTGCAGGATAGCAGGAGACGCCGGCGGGTGCGGAGCTTCCATCGAACGTGTCAAGGCGCGGAGCCAACTCTGGGGCCTTGGAACGTTGCAAGAAGCTGAAGCACCCTATACAGGACATAATGTATCGGAACATCGTCATGTATCATTCCATGTTGTAAGCCACTTGGCACGCCTTTTATGTTTCAGAGAGAGAGCTTGAGCGATTTGTAATATCGGCCTAGCGCCGCTTGTAAACTTCTTGAAATTCAATAAAGAGATTTGGATTCGCTTCTACTTGTGTTCATTTTTACTTCCGCTGCAAATGGGGACACTCTGTGCGACTCTGTGGCCTAGACTCAAATCGGCCGTTTCTGGACTTGGCCTTGCACGGGCGCAACCTAGGCCCGTGCGGCATCACGCCTTAGCGAGGACGATCGCTCCTACGGGTGCGGGGCGTGACAGATTGGTATCAGAGCACGGCTTTACGTCCTTGGACTTCATGTCGATTTCTCAGTTTTGAAAGCTCGTCGTTGGTGAAGGAAGTGTACGCTCTCTCTCATTGTGCCTTAGGATGTTCCATACAATAAGTCTAATATTTTCAAAAGCTCGTACAAGTACTCGGTTGAACGGGTCGATAGGCAAAGGCCTTTGTGCCGAACGATGTTAAACATGACTCGATAGAGAACACATGCAAAGTTAACATGTCTCGTGCGTGCCTAACTAGTCCTGCATTGACCCTGGCAACTGAGCATGCAAACATGAATATAGTCCGCACGGGATGGTTATGCGGCACAACTTAGTCCGCGTGTCGTGCACCTCGACTTTTTGGTGTAATCGAGTTGCGAGCGATATCAAGTACCGCTTGGTCGGAAACGAAACTACACTTAGAGTGTATATCGATAGGAACGCTATCGAGTTCACGCTTAGGCGTGCATGGAAGATTGATTTGGATTTTGAAGAATAGTACGAACGACTTGGTGCATCGATACGACCTGAGCGATTACGCTAGAGATTCGTCGAACGAATTTGGAGAATGTCTTAGCAAATAGTGCAAACGTGATTGAGGATTTATAGAATGGCTTGAACCCGAGTGGTGTATGTGATAGGCTCGGAGAAGAATAAGAATGAGTGTCAATGACTAGTCGAGTGGCTCGAACCCTGAGTGGTGTATGGACGTTATAGAAATTGTTCGAGCGAGACTAAAGGATTAACGGATAGAACGAGTATGTTGGCGAAGCGATGCAATCGCGCAAAGCTTTAGAACGTGTCACGCTTAGTTGGCCGTGGCTTTAAAAGTCCCGAACGAGTTGTCGCTGGACAACTTGTGAATGGGTAACGCATGATAGAAAACGACTCGGAACGATGAATGGAAATAAATGGTCTTGATCGAGGAAACTCAGAGCATCGCACGTACGATTTCGGATTGATACAAATGAAATGTGACTTGAATTTTGAACAACAATATTGAAACGAGCTTGAGGAATAGCAGATGAACTTGATCTTGAATATTAAATGAAATTATGGAATATCCAACTCGGACAACGGCATCGTCGCATGACTCGAAATTGGTTGCAAAGGAAGATCGTCAGGTTACGCATATCGTCGATGGTATTGAGGCGTATCAAAGATCGATATGCGATAACTCGGGGGTACTCTGACTCGGCGAATGACGATCGTGCAAATGTCATTGTTCCGTTGGATGCTATACTCGGGGTATTAAAACGTGTCAAGGAAAATATAGACGTGGCTCGAGGATTTTCTGGTTGAATGAAGGACGGTCGGACTGTCAAATAGAGATCGCGGCTTGGATGAAAATGAAGTGTTTGGATTTCTTCGACGAAAACCCCAACGTCGACATTCTTGTCTTATGCGAGCGCAACTCCAGCCTCGCACATGCGTCGCGCCGATTAGGGCGATCACTCCGCGTGAGCGCTGGTATGGTGATTCATACAGCGGGAGTGATCGGTACTTGCCTGGCGTGGCAACTCGTATGCTTCGACTTGTGGTTTGACGCGAAGGGGGGACTTGAGAATGAATTGTGTGTTTGAAGAATTGAACTTGAGGATTGAGTAGGCCCAATCCGCGTATCGAAAATGAGTTAGTCTAAACTCAAACAAGAGTTACGCCCCGATGAGAATGATGATTCCGCGGGAGCGTTGCGTGGTGATTCATGAACCACCGTGGATAATCGGACTCGCGTGAGATTGGGACGGAACGTATTGTCGAGCTAGATGACTTCGTGATCGAATACATGAATTGGTTAGAATGGATGCATGAAGTATATCGATTTGGTGAGTTGAATGGATTCGAATTCGTTGCGCTGCGCAACGAACGTCTTGATGCGAATAGGTGATCGTGCTTGATGTTTAGAAATCTGAGTGACGCAAGCATGGGTAGAAAATCTCGTACTACCGACCTTGGTTTGACCCTAGGATTGGGGTCAGTGTTGGCATTATTGTTGGAGAACTATGATTCCAATCCTGACATTGACTTAGCCTCGAAATGATGGCCTAGCGGTTAGGCGAGACGCCCCTGTTTCATGTGTTAGCAATCAAAAGATTGATCTTGAGGATTGGCATGAACGGATAGCATGAATCACGAATATAGGAAACCCTACTCATGAGACTCGGCTGACATGCATATATTTCAGGGACGCCTGGGTATGTGCACGATGCGACTCGAGTGAGAATTACAATTTTTAGATCATGCGGCTTGGCTGAATATATGTATTTTGGGGACGCCTGAAATGCGTGTACGATCCGGCCAAGTGATATGATGAGTTCTAGCACGACTTAGGGAGTGAACAAGTGTCGTGAACGTGAAATCGGGCTAGAAAAAGTTGGTACAACGAATTGAACCATTGATAGGAAGTTATGCTCGACGATAGTGCAATACTTGGTCTTGAATTGGACGAGAATTTACTTGACTTGGTCGACCCCGCTAAGAAGAAATTATACTGATTTCATGGACGAGAACGCTTGAGAAGTGAGTCGGGTCATCTCGATGACCGAGATGAACGAAAGTGAATTTGCCTTAACCTGCGACCCTCGCATTTGACGAATTACAATGTGCCTCGTGTAACCATTCCAGTTCCATGACACGTCGAAATGGCAACCGAATCAAAGAAACACGACAATTGAATAAGTATCATCAACTTTAAAATGAGTAAAAAGTCATTCGATAAAATTGACCGAACGTATGTGACACGGAACTTAGAAAGAAACCGAGTACCGTTCGATGCCATAGAACGATGAAGCCATTCGATAGGAAATTGCCTAAGATGCGCACACGATCCGAGTTAAGGAACGGTAGGATGATCTGCACTCAAGAAGTCTCGAGGACGAGACTTATTTTGAGTGGTGTATTATGTAACGACCCGCTCCGCCCTAGCGGAACGCCGATCCAAACGGCAAGTGCAACGACTCAAACGAGCCGTCGACCCGAAGAGTTGCTTCGACCCGATGAAGTATCGATGCGAATCGATGCAAGGCTTACATTGGCCCGACAAGATGAATCCAGACTTAGACTATCGGAGGCGCGCTCGGAGTATCGCTTGGCCGATGCGAACATCGCTAAGGTGGGTGGCTCCGATGAACCCGTCTGTGCTTAGCCTAGACACATAACAATGTGGACACTATCACGAGAATCGCTAGGCAATAACACCATGCATGCTAATAAATGATTCAACGTACCTAGCTAAGGGAATAATCCCATCTTGCATGCTTGTTTAGAACATGGAGAAGAACTCAGAAATTATAGAAATGCTCGCACCGCGCTCTACGCTCGTGCTAAGGCACAAGCTCACGTTCATGTCCCTTATACGTTCAAACAATGAAACAATGAATGGTTTACAACAATAAAACGGGAAGGCTATAAACATAGTCGCTCCGAGTAGAGTTTAGCAACATTGGAAGGCTATGGGACCGATAGGTCGCCAAGGCGACTCCCACACTGGGAGTTGCATAATGCGTGAAAGATTGAATCAACGAATAAATGAATGAATACATGAATGACTCTATGAACATACGAACAAAAGAAAGAATAACATAAAAAGAAAGAATACATGAAAGAATAAGACATGGAAGACGCTAGCGACAGGTGTGGCGGGCACGTGCAACGGGGCTCGCTGCCCGCGCTGTACGGACGCCAACCTGGTCGTTAACGCATTATGGCTAAGGGTTAGCCTACGGCTCGAAGATAGCCGCTAAGTTAAAATGACAAGACAATACGAAATGGTCGTGGACAAACGGCACGGGCGATGGGGGGGAATACCGTGGCCGTCGTGTGGAAGGATTCTGCGGCACGGGCGTTGGGGGGGTAAACCGTGGCCGGCCTAGGCAGAATCAACGGCGCTTACGGGCTGCTTGGGTGCGGGCTTGGGCACCAAGAGACGTAAGTAGGAGGGTATATTCAAGAGACTTAACGGGGTGTACCAGCCATCACCCTACGCTAAGTTGAGAATTGCCACAGGGGAATGTCCTAAATGGCTTGTAAAGCCAGCGACCCGTGCATGTAGATTAAGTGGACTATGCTGGTGGCAATCCACGTGCAAGTTCTTGCATTGAAATCAAAGTAGTCTAAGTTAACTAAATGAAGTGTTTCCTGAACATGCTCGAAATATAACACTCAGAACATGCTTGAAATATAACATGCTGAACATGCTCGATATGTAACACTCCTGAACATGCTTGAATGTAATATCCGGAACATGCTTGAATTATAATACTTTAAAACGTGCCTACGACGTGCTAGAACATGCCCATGACGCACTAGAACCCGAGACATGGACACACACTCGATATTGAATGCGTACATGAATCGTGTTATGTTATTATACATGAATTGTTGTTTAACTTGGTTTACCTTGAACAGGGAAGGCCGGACGGTAAGTATGGGTAAGTCGTACATGTATTTTCATGCGACACTTGAGTTCGGTAACACGAGATAGGCTATGCAATATGCTATGAAACTGATCCTAAGACAAGATTAGAAAGACAATGAATGATAGAGATGCACAAAAGTAAATGGAACGTGTTTGGTAATGATGGCATTGTGGGCGAGCTAGCCTCCCCACCAGTACATAACAATGTACTGATAATCCCACAGTATGCTTGCAGGATAGCAGGAGACGCCGGCGGGTGCGGAGCTTCCATCGAACGTGTCAAGGCGCGGAGCCAACTCTGGGGCCTTGGAACGTTGCAAGAAGCTGAAGCACCCTATACAGGACATAATGTATCGGAACATCGTCATGTATCATTCCATGTTGTAAGCCACTTGGCACGCCTTTTATGTTTCAGAGAGAGAGCTTGAGCGATTTATAATATCGGCCTAGCGCCGCTTGTAAACTTCTTGAAATTCAATAAAAAGATTTGGATTCGCTTCTACTTGTGTTCATTTTTACTTCCGCTGCAAATGGGGACACTCTGTGCTACTCTGTGGCCTACACTCAAATCGGCCGTTTCTGGACTTGGCCTTGCACGGGCGCAACCTAGGCCCGTGCGGCATCACGCCTTAGCGAGGACGATCGCTCCTACGGGTGCGGGGCGTGATAAGCCCTGAAGGCCATATCATGACATGAAGGCCTCCTCCACCTGCATCGCACCGTATCCGCCCCTGGGCCACACCGCACCTATCTAGACTGCTCCAGGTTGTACCGTACCCACCTCACTTTAATTGAGCTAAAGTCAAAGAATTTAAAATGCTTCCCATGTTGCTCGAACCTGCAACCTCTAGGAAAAATATGCCTCACCCAAACCACTTGAGCTAGAGGACCTCGGCTCAGTGGCGCACACACACAAATATAAATATGCCTCACCCAAACCACTTGAGCTAGAGGACCTCGGCTCAGTGGCGCACACGCACGCACACACACACAAATATATATATATATATATATATATATATATATATATATATATATATATATATATATATTCCACTTTATAATGATGTAATGCCCATATCTCGTATTACGTATTGGGAATACGTGTACGTATTTTGGACTCGTATTTCTGGTTTGTCATAATTAGTTAGCCTTGGATTTTTTTTTTTGCATGTTGCATTAGCATGGTTCATCATGGCATTGCATTGGCTTGGTTTGGTTCGGTTTAGTGGGATTGGCTTGGTTTGATTTTATGTGGAGAACTACTCCCACCATAAATATCTATCCCACTCTCTCTCTCTTCCATTATTACTCATTACTCATTTTTTCTTCTCCATCTTTACTTCTCCACCTACCAGGAGAGAGGGAGAGCTTAGGCAAGTACAACTTGCTTCATGGAGGAACTCCAATTTTATTACTTCATTCTCTTCCTTACTACATTCTAAAGCACTTTAGTACTTGGCATTTTTACTTTCCATGGCTAGATTCTTGTAGATCTACATTTACCTTATTTTCGGATTTCATGGGTTTTGATCTACTTAATCCTGTTATTTCGGAGTTTTGAGGGGTCTATGTTGTAGAGAATCTCGTTCTACCCCATTTTGACCTATGGAAGTTCGGATTTGGGCTCCGGATGATGGAGTTGTGGAGCTTGAGAACTTGGCTCTCATGGTGTTCTTCCTCTCAGAAATTTGGAGAAGATGAACTGTGCTTAGACTTGACTTGACCGCATGACAATTCATGCGGCAAGTGATTCGGCCGCATGAGACTCTCGGCCGCATAGGCTGGATCTCACTTCCTGAGCCGCATGGGCTCATTCCCCATCGGCCGCATATGTGCCCATCTCCTTGAGCCGCATGAACTCTAGCACTTGCGGACCGCATAGGCCCTGATCTTCGAGCCGCATGAGAACCCCCAGACCCAGCCGCATGGACTTCTTAATCCGGGCCGCATGACCGTGATTAATCCCAGCCGCATATGCATCCTTTATTTCCTGAGCCGCATGGGCTTCTACTGAACCGCATGCGCCCTCGTCCCCCTGAGCCGCATGCGCCCCTCTTATCTTGGCCGCATGGGTTCTAGTGACCCGGGCCGCATGCGCTCACCTAATTGAGCCGCATGTGTCTTGCCCTTCTCTTGGCCGCATGAGGTTGAGTCCCTTATCAGCCGTATATGCACCCTTTACTCCCTGCCGCATAAGCAGCCATGTTGACCCAGCCGCATGGGCTTCTATAAGCCGCATGCGCCTCCTTCTATACCCAGCCGCATGATACTACACTTTCCAGTCGCATGAGATCCACCATGACCGCATGTGCCTTAGCCGCATGGCTCTTCTATAGCCCTGCATATTGATATTTTATTAGATATTTAACGTCCATTTTATATCCTTTTATCCCGAACTTGAAAATCATGAATTCATTTGATATGTTTGGAATTGATAATGGAGCACGACCTGATAGTGACCCGTAGTGGTGCACTCTTGACAAGTAACCTGACATGACCAGATAGTGGCCCGTCGTGGCGCACTCCTGACTAGTACACGTGACATGATAACCTGACATGATATATCTGATAAGCTGTTGCGACGGCTACCTGACATGACATGACTTGTATAATTAATCCTGGACACCGTGGGCGATTGTGCTTGTACAAATAAACTAGTCCTGTCTTACATCATGTCTAGGACAGGGACTCCTGAGTACCACGGTCAGGAGTACCTACTAAAATGGACTAAGGCTAATAACTAGATTAATACATTAGTCATGACGAGATTTCCCAGCTACAGGCAATCCCGTTACCTGGGCACGCCTTGGGATCTGTAGCCTGCCGTCGAGTAGGGCACATTTCCAGCATACTGTCATGTGTTGCACCCTTCAAGCTACCTAAGGATACATTCGTTTTCTGGACGATGTACCCACCTGAATTCAACTCTAATCTTTTAACCCGGGTAACCTGGATGGACTGCAGGGCTTGTGGCTGTGGAAGATTCTCACTGCATCTTGTTAGTAATTAGGCTTGTGATAACCCTAGTTAGTTAAAGTATCAAGCCGTAATTCTTGCTTGGCCGTGAAATGATTGGATGGAGTCTAACCAGTCTAGTCTTGTCCTGATCCTGTTCCAGGTTACTGCATGACCAGAATGCTTGCATTTATTTTACCGATAAATGGTGAGAATTCTAAGTTCTGTTCAGACGAAGGGTTACAACCCCGGTCCTTGTTTGGTTTACGGGTTGTAACCTGGTTATCTGAATAGTTCCATGGTTATCTCGTCGTATATCATCCTGATGTATTTTCTTTATTTCCAGTTCTTACTTTATTTATATCTTGTGCTGATTGCTGATTTTAGTTCCTAAGTGAAGCCTCCTTTGTGGCACTTGCTCTTTCTGGGGTCTGATCCAGCTGGTTTTGTATGGCCAGATACCAGAGCAGCTCCAGAGGATCTACCGGTTTTCCAACCCGATGGTGAACACCAGGCGTAACCAGGGCAACGAGTGGGTTTATTTTTGCTCTCCCACTCTATTGTAAAATTATTCTTTTGAGGCGTTTAGCCGCCGAGCAAGTGTTAGCTCGTGTACATTTTTACTTACTGTCTGCCTATGGGCTGTAACATGATTGGCAACCTAGGGTTGATCATGTATGACGAAACTCTTGCTAGTCCTCACATTTTGTAACGACTAGCTTCATGATCAGCTGAATATGTAATGTTTGGGACGCCTTACTATTGTATATTTGGTGATCTTACATCTTGTAACTCTATTTACTTGCTTGTGATTGCGACACTAGGCTTGTTATTGACCATAAGAGACTGATGGCTTGTAGATAAACCCTCATATATCTAGACAGCCGTGACCGTATAGTGGAGTGGATTCCATTTCATTATACGTAGCTGGCTATGTCTGCCCCGCTCTCCAGTATTCTGGTTCTGGGGCGTGATAAATGAGGTTTTAAAACGGCTCACTTTTGAGCCGTCTAAGCCGTCATTAGATCACGGTCCATTTTATTTAAAAAAAATTAAATTACGTAAAAAATTGTTGGAAAAAATTTAAAATTTGTCAATATGGAAAATCGAACTCAACCAAACAAGAAAAATACCTCAAGACTTAACCACATGAGTTAGAAAAGACATTTGATTGTAATTGAATAATATTATTATTATACGGTATTGTACGTGCAATGCACGTTCATTTACTATATATATATATATATATATATATATATATATATATATATATATATATATATATATATATATATATATATTGGCGAGTTCGCCATAAGTACCCATTGCTTCAAACTCCAATGTCTTTTCCTCTTTTTTTCTTTCTTTTTTGACTTTGGATATGAATTGATAAAATGAGGACAAAGTTTGTTTATGGTAGTATTTTTTGCATATTTTAATTAAATTATTATTTTAGATAAAGGAAGTGAAAATTGTATAATGTATTGTAATAGTAGTGGATGATAATTAATTTACATAACAAATTAACATAATCATTAAATACTAATGAAATTAAATAATTAGTTTAACAAATTAAGATAGTTACTAATTAATATTAACATATTATTTGGATATTAAATTCAAATAATTAGTATTAACAAATTATTTGGTTAACTAATTAATTATCCTAAAATTTAAAATTTAAATGATTATTACTTAATTTTTTAATTAATTATTAATAATATATGTTTAAGAAAGTAGTTATAATTTTAAGCTAATTATTTACCCTTACAACGTAGAACAAGTTAGGAAAAAAAATATATACTAATCAAATACTTTATAAGATATATAATAATTATTATTTATCTTATTATTCATTAATAATAATAATATACTATCTTAATTGATGTGTAACAATTAAGTAATTAATTTTCTACTATAAATTAATTATATTAAGCATTGTTATCAACATAAAAATTATTAACTTATTACCTAATTATAAAAATATTGATTACTATATTCTCTGCCATTTTCAATATATATATATATATATATATATATATATATATATATATATATATATATATATATATATATATATATATATATATATATATTTGGAACCAGGTAAATTATTTCTGGAATCGCTCCCACTGGGATTCGAACTCCTGACCACTTGGGCCACATGTATCTCTCTTAACCACTAGGCTAGAGGTCATTTGCATATATATATATATATATATATATATATATATATATATATATATATATATGGGAGCGGATCAAAATATATATATATATATATATATATATATATATATATATATATATATATATATATATATATATATATATATATATATATATATATATATATATATATATATATATATGGGAGCGGATCAAAAGCCCCCCTTAGAAAGCCCCCAAAAACCCCCCTCACTCTAATTCGTAATATTAATGTTAATATTAATTTTAATATTAATGTTAATGTTAATATTAATGTTAATATTAATATTGATTTTTTTTAATTTTTTTATATTAATATTAATGTTAATGTTAATATTAATGTTAATGTTAATTTTAATGTTAATATTAATTTTAATGTTAATATTAATGTTAATTTTAGTATTTAATGTTAATATTAACATTAATATTAACATTAACATTAATATTAACATTAATATTAACATTAAATTACGGATTAGAGTGAGGGGGGTTTTTGGGGGGCTTTCTAAGGGGGCTTTTGATCCGCTTCCTATATATATATATATATATATATATATATATATATATATATATATATATATATATATATATATATATATATATATATATATAATCCTTGTTTACAGGTTTACAGGGAAGGACAGTCGGTTGCGGATAAGAATAACGTATAAGTAATATGTTGTTATGTTTATTTTTTTTCCTATTTTTGCTATGAATTGTTAACAAGTACCTAGGAAAAAAGTAGAAATATCACTAAATAATAATTGCATGCTCTCACATGATGTTATGTAGATTTGGTTGAATCACGTTCATGTCACTCATCAGTGTATTCTCCAATGTAGTGACCCTCGACCTTTGGACTTTCGGAGGAACTAGAAGCTCGTCCATTAAGTCAAGCACTTGAGTCGTCTCAAAAAATTTCTTTCCAGTTTGAAGATTTTGTCGATTGTCTTATTTTACTTTTATTTTTAGTAAAATGATATGATCAGTGTATGTAATGATGTATCTCATTTTGATGTTTCAAAGTTGTAAACCAGTTTGGCATTTTAATTCGGCTCTAAAGAGCCTTTTTGTAATTCTGCTGCAAGTATCAATAAAAAAAAAGTTATTTTATTATGCATTATTGTCATTCGATTCTTTGCTTGAAATGTTGATGTATCAAATTCTTATACTTTTGTACTCTATTCATCGTGTACGTGCATGTTTTCTACAAGCACAACTTAGACTTGTACAACATCAAGAACAATGGTAACGAGATCGGGATGTGACACACTGGATTGACTCCTCTCTATACGAAAAACCCTAAAATAAATTATAAAATTATAATAAAAGAGATTTACATATATAAAATGTATATTTGTACTTCTTAAGGATTTTCTTCGTTTTTTTAGGTAAACTACAATGATTTGATTTTTGGCACAGAGAGAATTTTGGTGCCTCTAAATTTTGGGCTAATATACACTATTAAAAAAATTTAGTGGCCTCTAGAATTTTGGGCATGAAGTAGCTGCCTATAGGGCTGAGCATTATTAGGTTTTAAACTGAAACCGAACCGAACCGAACCGAACCGAACCGAATAAGCTATTATGTTCGGTTCAAAATCAAAACGGGTCGGTTTTGGTTTTAGAAACCCGTTAATTCGGTTATAGGGTTCGGGTTCGGTTAATGGGTTCAGATTCGGTTTAAAACCGAAACCGAATTGGTATAGGTATTTACCAAAATACCCTAACATTCACCCTAACTATAAAATCAAAATTTTACTCTCTTTTTTATCTCATTCTCTTATTTCTGATTCTGAGCAGTCGCCGCTTCCTTCTATTCTTCTTCTTTTCTGGAGAGAAATGGAAACCCTAGTTCCCTAACACCGTCGCTCCCTTCCGCCCCTCTTCTCCGCCACTCACAGCCTCTTCTCAGCCTCTCACCGCCTCTTCTCACTTCTGACGGCCTCGCCTCTCGCTGATCATCGTGGATCTACAGATCTGAGTCATCTGACTGTGGATCTACAGATCTGAAGTCTGAATCTCGTGGATCTACAGATTTGACTGTGGATCTACAGATCTGTACCTCTTGGAGCCGGCGAACCCCCTCTGGATCTACAGATCTGTACCCCCATCCGGATTTGGATCTTTTTTTGTAAGTATTTCTTGTTTTATATTTTAAATTCATGAAAATTTCTTGTTAATTTTATGGATGTACAGATCTGTACTGTTAGTTCTTGTTAATTCGTGTGTTTAAAAATTAAGAGCAGCAGTATTTTCATGAATCCCGTTAAATTCTTGTTAATTTTTGAATGAATCCCGTTAAATTCTTGTTAATTTTAAAAAATGTGTGTTTAAAAATTCTTGTTAATTTTAAGTATATAGAAGTATATTTTCATGAATCCCGTTAAATTCGTATGTTTAAAAATTAAGAGCAACAATATTTTTCTAGGGTTTCCATGCACTACAAATTTGTATGTCATTAGCTTATGCATTTCATATATTAGTGTGTTTAAAAAACCAAGCTTGGAGAAATAATTTTCACCCACAAATTTTTTTGTTTATATGGCACATAAATTACCATATAGGCATATACTGTTAAGTTAGTCATAGGCATAGGCATATACTGTTAAGTTAGTTATATGGCACATAAATTACCATATAGGCATATACTGTTTATATGTCATTAGCTTATGCATTTGTATGTCATTAGTTTATATGGCACATAAATTTTCTATTTATATGGCACATAAATTACCATATAGGCATAAATTACCATATAGGCATATACTGTTTATATGGCACATAAATTTTCTGTTTATATGGCACATAAATTACCATATGGCAAAAAAAATATTACCATATAGGCATATACTGTTAAGTCACCCACAAAAAATATTATCAACTTTTGTCCAATTGTTAGTCATAAAGACAAGGCCATTGGGAGGGACGTTGAGTCATGTTTAATTGAGTGGGACATTGACAAGATTTTTACAATCACTGTTGACAATGCTAGCTCTAATGACGTTGCTATTGCATATTTGAGCAAAAAGTTTGCACAACGAGGAAATAGTATACTTCAATGCAAGTATTTACACATGCGTTGCATTACACACATTATCAACCTTGTCGTGGTAGATGGGCTGAAAATGATGTCTTCTTCGGTTGCTCGTGTCCGGAGAGCTATTAGCTACGTGAGGCAATCTCCTTCTCGTTTTCAGAAATTTAAAGCTTGTGCTCAAATGAAAAAATAGAAAGCAAAAAACTGTTGTGTCTAGATGTGAGCACCCGTTGGAATTCAACATATTTGATGTTGGATACCGCTCAAAAATTTCAAAGTGCCTTTGAGAGGTTTCAAGACGAAGATCTTCTATTTAAGAGAGAGCTTGAGGGTGAGAACATGTTTCCAAACGAAGACGATTGGATGAATGTGAGAAGGTTGTGTACTTTCTTAGAACATTTCTATGAATTCACTTTACATGTGTCGGGGTCTTCGTATGTCACTTCCAACAATTTTTTTGAAGAGATTGCTTCTATCGACTTTTTTTTGAAAAATGCTAAAAGTAATGATGACTTTGAGTTGTCTACTATGGCGGATAAAATGAGAGAGAAATACGATAAGTATTGGGGGGACGTCGAGAAGATGAACATGGTTATCTTCATTGTGCCACTTTTTGATCCAAGGCAAAAATTTGCATATTTGGAATGGTGGCTATATCAACTCTATGGTCAGTCAAAGGGTGACACAATGATAGAGAATGTCAAATTGGTTGCTTACTGTAAGCCCCCTGAATTTCAGGGTTTATTTTAAATTTTCTGAATAAATTATTTCGATAAATATTTTATTATTTAATTGTTTTGATCATTAATGTACCTTTCCGTAACGTTGACTTCTGGAGCGTCAGAGATACCAATCTCCGTAAACTCTCTTTACGAGTTTTGAAGTAGACAAGATTATCTTCGTTTTGATATATCATGTCCCACTTGAACTCGTTCCCTTATGCTCTTTTTGTATCGCGCAATTTCGGGTCAACTTAGACCAATTAATCATTGAATAATTATTCCCACTTTTATCTTTGATCATCGTTTGCACGTTACCGTGACTTTTAATTTAGGAGCACCAGACCAGTCGTTTTCTCAGAACCAACTTCTCATAAATGATCTACTCGAGACGCTCTTCACCCATGACCTTCGTGTCCCACTCAGACACTCCATTTTGTGCTTCATTTTCTTCGCACAATTTTCGGGTCAATTTAGGCCGATTAATTATCTACCGTAAAACCTGATTTATTTTCCAATTTAATTTCGGGACCCGACATCGATCCAACCTAGTCGACCCAAAGTATAGACGTGGCCCACATGAAGCCTACTACCCACATGAAATTTGTGTCCCATTTATTTGAGTCCCCGCATGTTATTTATTTGCCCATGATTTTAAATACCCATTTTAATTCAAATATTGCACCATGTCCGATTTTGACCTGACCCGGTTCAATCGAACCCGAACCCATGCTCCATGTTGCCCTTTCATGACTGCCCAAATACCCCACATAATTTTCCTATTTCTCCTATTTTGAAAATATCTCTTCATCTATATATATATATATATATTTTTATCTCTTCATCTATATATATATATATATATATATATATATATATATATATATATATATATATATATATATATATATAACTCTCTCTCTTTACACCTACACTCCCCTTCCCCTCTCTCTCAGCCAGCACACCCCCCTTGGCCGACTACTCTCTCTTCTTCTCTCTCTCAAATAATCTCTCTCTCTCTCTCTCTCTTTCTATTATACCACACTCTCTCTCTCTCTCTCTTTATATTACATACACACACACAAAAGCATGCATCTCTCTCACCCTCTCTCATGCTCGACAGCCACCCCACCCCCTCACAGCCGAGCACCCCTCCACAAGCAACACCACCACCTCCTCCTTCTTTTCCTCCTCCTCCTCCATTTTTCATCACCATCCCCACCATCAACACCACACACCACCAACACCATCTTCATCATCATCAAGCAATCCCACTACCACCATCACCCAAGCCACCACCACACGCCACCGCGCCCTCGCCGTGCCCGGCCAGGCCGGCCCGCACACAGCAGCAGCTTCGACAGCAGCTCACAGCAGCAGTGCAGCAGCGGCGCAGCAGCATGCGTAGCCGCGCGCGCACGCGTGCGCCCGCAACCTTGGTCGTGCGCCACTTCGTGGCCGGCTCGCACCACCGCGAGGACCGCACAACTCCGACGAGCCTCCGGCGACCTCCCCCAGGCCGCCACCTTCCTTCCCGTTGCGACGCATAGGCTATTCGTGCGTTTTCGTCGAAATCCCGTCATGACGCACGAGTTTTGAAAAGGAAATTCGTGTCCCGTCGCAGCAACTTCGTGCGCATTTTCTGGGAGATCCGACCGCTGGATCGGCGAACTCCTTACTCCGTCGAAATTTTGGTATATCCATCTTCACTCCCCTTAATTTTCGTCCGTTAATTTCATCGTTTGATACCTCAAATCTGGCCACCAAGTTGACGTTTTAAATTGAACTATTTTTGGACAGTTTCGTGACGCCAACTTCGTGGGTTCGTATCTTCGTCGTCGCAGCTCCGTTTTGTGCGCTACCATTTCCTGTGCGCAGCTGGTATAACCATCTTCCTGTCTCCTTTAAGTTTCATTTCATTATAAGCACGTTTGGTTGGTCGAATTCGACGCCAAAGTTGGCCGTCCGAATTCTTTAATTTGTACTTGTTAAATTCTATTTTTGAACCCGGGACTCCGGATTCGATTTCTGACACCACCAGTAGACTCGTGGCGTCGTTCTGGCATGTTTTCATATAAAATTTGCTTGATTTGGAGAACGTGAGCCCTGGCACGTATTTCGGTGCAAAGTGGGTCCCACTTTTCGAGTCAACGGGTCACTTTGAGATCGGCTCATCGGAATCCAGTTTCGGATATACCGTTGAGTTCGTATCGTCATTCTGGACTCGTTGACATATAATTTGCTGAGTTTTGAAGACATTTGCTCCGGCACGCTTTTCGGTGCAAACTGGATTTCAAGTGTCCGCGTCAACGTATCATTTTGAGATCGCTCATCGGAATCCTATTTCGGACATACCGTTGGGTTCGTATCATCATTCTGGATTCGTGGACATATAATTTGCTAGGTTTTGTAGACTTCTATTCTGACACATTTTTCGGTACAAAGTGTGTCCAACGACGGACATCATTTTGACCCGAAATTATCGTTTTGCCCATGTGTCCAAATTGGACTTATGGGTAGGCTATCCTTGCTAATTTGACCGTTCTGGACACGTTGGTGATATTTATTTTATCATCCGACAACATCTGTAGATTTTGCTTATGTATTATCCTTAATTTGTAATTAATTATTTTTCTAAAAATTGTTACTTTCTGTTTTTGAATTTTTATATATATTTTAATTTCTGTAAAAATCTGGAAAAAATTATATTTAAATACTATGTTAATTTAGATGATTTATTATAATTTTTACAGTATTTAATAAGTACTTTTGGTATTTTATAAAAATAGGAAAACAGAACTCATTTTTAGGATACATGTGTTTGCTGATTTTTAATAAATATTTATGAAGGTTTATAAATCCCAGAAAAGTTAGTATAAATTTCTATAATTAACAAGGATCATTTTGATACTTTATTTTATATAAAATTGAGCTTTTTATCTATCTCAAAAATTGTTGGAGCATGGAGTACAGTCTGATTTATTTATTGAGTAGTTACGACTTGCAATATTTTGAGTTATTATAGTATTGGACCTCACCCTACACTAGAGTAAAGGCCCTAGAAAGTTAGTTTGGATATAGTGTCACTCCATATTAGACTTTTATGCTAGGTCCCTGTCACGACCCGTTACCCAAATTGTTGGGCCGGGCCGAACCATGTCCAGCCTACGCTTAAGATAAAGCGCAGTAAGCTGTTCTAGAGACAACAGGATAAGACTAAATGTGCTAACAGTTCTATAAGTGGAGAAGAATCATAAATGCTCCAAACACAAAAGTCATCTCATATATAGAAATAAGTCCAAAGTACAAGCCTGAAATGTAAAACTGGATACATGTCCAGTTACAAAATACGTAGTCTAATACATGACTACTCTAAGTATCCCAAGTGACTATGCAAACTAGGCGAGTCTCCCCGCAGGAACATCCTCGCATGGCAAAACCGGGTCCTCGACAATGACTCCATAATACGAATCACAGAGCAACTCCTCCTCAGTAAGTATACCTACAACGTTATCCTGTCAGGACGGGAGCAAGTACTGTTTTCTAGCAAACTAAATATACAAAGCATGAACAGGAAGGTAATAAACTGGAATCATGGCATATCATGGTTTAATTGGTTCTTTTTAGGAATGACAACATATAGTTTAAAAGTTTAAAACTGTAGCATGTACGTGAATCGGTCAATAGGTGAATAGGATGTACAGCGGCACATATTAAGTTTTTTTGGCATGCACATACGTGCACGAACGGCATCGATGTATATCCATACACAAACGAGAGATCAGAACCTACGGCAAGGTTACATATAGAATGTCTCCGAGCGCGGTAAATACATACGGAGAAGGGGGTCATGATCACGTACATTACTAGCAGTTTTCCCTTAACCCGTTATTTTAAACATGTGAGAGATATGAAAACAGTAATAACATGTGGGAGATACGAGAGCGATATAAAGCATGTAAGAGATATGAGATACTGTCCTAAACATGGTAGAGACTGAAAGTAATACAAC
Organism: Iris pallida; assembly: GCA_029216955.1. NCBI lineage: Eukaryota > Viridiplantae > Streptophyta > Magnoliopsida > Asparagales > Iridaceae > Iris > Iris pallida. The sequence continues at coordinate 11,716,186 of JANAVB010041419.1, read as the reverse complement.
ATGTAAAGTTCTAACTTGCTACCCCAAGGATCAGCATTTAACATGGTTGGTAAGTCGCAGTTTATCGTTCTAGCAGTATGTAAAGTTCATAGAAAGTACTTGCCTCTAGCAAAGTAAAACAAGCTACGATAAATGTGCTATGGATGTCCGGTAACTCGTCACTGTAGAAGTAAATACAATAACTTAGTTTTTACACTAAGCTAAAACACTAGGATGAAGAACAGTATGGCAACTCTAGAGGGGGGTGAATAGAGTTTATATAGAAAAATAGCCAATTAAAAATAACTCTTTCACCAACAATAAATAATCAGAGTAAAGTGCGAAAAATAAATGAAGAACAGAAGAGCATACGCAAACACAGCGATTTTAACCTGGTTTCCCTCGTGGAGGACTAGTCCAGGCCTGAGAACTCTAGCTCAGGATTAAATCCACTATTTGTGAAATAGTAGTTTACAACCCGTGCCTTTTCTTCAGAAGAGCACGTCAACTTCTAACAGATGATCGCAGTGGCGATTTGCTTGGAATTGTCCAAGCGACTTCTTTGACTCTTGCACAAGAATCCTAACTGAGAGATGCTGAGCACTCGACACTTAGGAGGCTTGTGGCTAGTAGATGGAAAGGGTATAGCTTACTTGAGCTTATAAGAGAGAAGAGAAAAGAAGATTGGATGGATTGGAATGAGAGAATTCATGCCCTATTTATAGTGTTTTTATAGGCAGAATTCGGCCAGAATTCGGGTAGGAAAATTCAAAAATTTGGCCGTTGGACAACTAGCAACCAGCTAACCCTAAAATTAGGGTTCCTGATTTCTAGGGGACAGAGTTCGGCCCGAACTCTGTGTGGAGGCAGAGTTCGGCCCGAACTCTGTCTCCAGAGCACAGAGTGGTTCTAAGGGAATTTTTGGGCAGTGTTTGGTTCAGTGGAGCTTGGGATTTTGGGTAGGCTGTAGACTAAGTGTCAAGAGCTCAGCAAGACTCAGAGTACACAAGTCTAGACTCAATAAAAATATAAAATACAGACTCGAAAATACACTGAGAGTCGGAGACTGAGCTGTCGTCTGTCTTGAACTGTTATGCAGACGTCGTGTGTCGTATTGAATTAATACAGATATTATTTAGTCAATGTAGTCAATATTTGGTTGACTGTGACTTTGTGTCAACAATCTCCCCCATATCGATAATTGACAAAATAATATATGTATATTCAATATTCATACCTGGACACAGTTGATTATAGCAACATAGCTCCCCCATACTTGATGCCGAGCTAGAATGTAATAGCTCTCCCGTAATCAGTGAACGGTGCTGAGCTAGAAGCAATAGCTCCCCCGTAAATAGTGCATGAAACCTGTATAATATCTCCCAAAAAGCACAAACAAGCACAGAAATACGAAAAGATAGGATCTGATACCAAACAAGTATATCCAGCCATATATATCCAGGCAGAATATACATAGTTCTCCCCCTTTTGGCAGTTAGCAATATAGACTGCAGATAAATGAATAATAGAAAAACTGCAGTAGACAATAATAGTAATACAACCACACCAAGCAGAGAAGAAACAGTATAGAAATAATCAAAAGAAGTACTAGCATAAAGTGTCATAACCAAATGTCAAACACACAACCAGAGTTTAAAAGCATCCAAGTACAAAAATCCATAATAAACCAAAAAAAAAACTGAAATCAAAAAGCAATAACTAAGATCATCATCAGTAGCAGCAGCAGCAGATAGTAGCCAATCTCCATCATGGAGCACGAGATGGTCCAGGAGTGTCAGAACGTTTGGGATCCACAAAAGCAGCACCCGGATCCAGGTAACGCATGATCCACGGATCATCAATGCGATAGCCCTCACGATCGGGATCCCGCTGTATGGGAATGGGCATAGTAGGATGATGGGACATGGAGTACCGAATATCATGCAGCGAGTTGCTGAGTGCACTCATCTGCAGGGTAGTACGGTAGTCCATCTGAGCCCACCGATCGTCCTCTAAGTCGAAACGATCCCGGAGCATGGTCTGGATGGAGTCAAGAGTGGCAGGTGGAGGAGGTGCATCCTGACCGAGTGGAGGGGCGTCTGGCTCCTCATCATCAGAATGCTCAGAAGCCTCAGGAGAGGCGATGACTGCTTGAGTACGTCGTGCCTTGGACAGAAAAGCAGGAGCAGGCAAGAATGGACAGTCATGAATAGGAATGATGAATGCACGAAAAACCATAGGAAGGTATAAAGGATAAACCAAAGCTCTTGGTTTCTTCCTACAATTTATCATCCAGTCCATCATTGTCCTAGGAAGATTGAAGGGGATACGAAAATGAAGGTGATATAAAGCAGAGATCTCAAAGTAGGTAACTTCATCAGTTGAACCAGCTTTTGGTAAGATAGTATTGAACACGATGCGATAAAGTTCATAAAAGTAGGGGGTGAGATGCTTTGCCTTTAGCTTGCGAGGACTTACGTTAGGAGCACATAAATCCTCCTTGAATCCTTCAAGGGAAGTATCGCCAACAAATTGAAGTTGACGTGCTTCCACAAGCTTGTCCCACACATCAAGATCCGGGAGAGCAAGAAAGTCTCCCAACTCAGAATCATTGAAGGCAATGTTAATGCCAGCAACCCGGGAATAGATGTGGGTTGCATCGTGAGTCAGATTACAGTAGAACATTTGGATTGCGCTACGGTAAATGACAAAGTTGGAAGCAACTAGTTCATCCAAACAAAGATCACGAAATAAAGATTCATATTGAGAAAATATTGTGAAATTGATGGGATGGCCCCCAAACACCGGACGAGTCCTAAAATCGCTAAACCATTCATTAGAAGCGTCTAGCGACACAAATAGACGGTCGTCGTATGTATTAGGGTCATCGGGACGCGGCGGATTGAACAACGGATGAATGGGGTGTTGTTCAACAACTTGTTCAATCGGAGGAGGAGGAACCGAAGAGGAAGCTCCCTCATGTCGAGTCCTTCTCCCTCGTTTGGACAAGCGAGATGCCATTTGCAAAGAAATAGGAGAACTTGAAAATGATAGAAAGAGAGAGTTATACCTGAAAATAATACCAAACAGTGGAAGAGAATGTTGAAAAACCCCTTTCCCTTGATTTTGAGAAGAAATGGAGCTTTCTAGATCAAGAACTAAGGTTAGGGTTTGGAAGGAAGAAGGTTGAAGAGGTGGAGAAGAAGGAAATATAGGAGAAAAGAGAAGGAATCCCGAAATAAAATAGGGGTTTGTCTTTGGTCGGATAGAATATTGACCATTGGATCTAAAATGATCCAACGGCAGAGGCTGATCCCGACTCCGGAACAATTGGACCGAACTCGGCCCAAACTCTGTTAGGGGCAGAGTTCGGCCCGAGTTCTGGATTAGTGGTCCAGAACAGAAAACAGGCTGAAAGAGAAAAAAAATGGTTAAGTGTTGAAGATAAAAGTTTGATAAATTCAATGAAGCACATAGAGAGGTACTCAAAAGTCAGAATGAACTTTAGAATGTAATAATTAGACAGTATTAAGTCGAAACAAACCATATAATAAACAAGGAAATATATTATAATTCAATATTTCAAATTTGCCATGGGTTAGCTGCAGGGGCCGGATCCCAGCTAGCGGTAGTCCTGAGGACTAGTGCACCGTGTCGCTTAGGCTTTTACGCCTTGTTGTCAGAAGGACCCTTTCGGCTTGTACCCATACCAAATTTGTCGTAAAATAATCAAAATATACTCGATATTTACGCAGGTGAGTCTCAACTTATAACTGCTTCATCCAAAATTCCGAGTTCACGACAAAGGAAATTGAAGCGCTCTTCGGATAATGGCTTAGTAAAGAAATCTGCTAGCTGATGATCAGTGTCAATAAACTCTAAGTTAATCGTACCATTTTGCTGATGATCACACAAAAAGTGGTGTCTGATCTCAATGTGTTTAGTGCGTGAGTGGTAGACAGGGTTCTTAGTCAAATTAATGGCACTAGTATTGTCACAGAATATAGGAATATGCATAAAAGATAACTTATAGTCTTCAAGGGTTTGCTTCATCCACAGAATTTGTGCACAACAACGCCCAGCTGCTATGTATTCAGCTTCTGTTGTGGATAGTGCGACAGAGTTCTGTTTCTTGCTAAACCAGGAGACTAAAGCTTTTCCTAATAAATGACACGTGCCGCTCGTACTTTTACGGTCGACCTTGCATCCAGCGAAGTCAGCATCGGAATAACCAATAAGATCAAATGATGTTGACTTGGGATACCATAGGCCCACTGTAACCGTACCCTTAAGGTATCGAAAGATACGCTTAACCGCGGTCATGTGTGATTCCTTAGGATTAGCTTGATATCTAGCACATAGGCAAACACTGAACATGATATTGGGACGACTAGCAGTTAAATAGAGTAAGCTGCCTATCATACCTCGATACTTACGTTGATCAACGGGTTTGCCGCTCTCATCTGGTTCGAGTTTGGTTGAAGTAGCCATTGGCGTGCTGATTGGTTTGACGTTGTCAAGATCGAACTTCTTCAGCATGTCCTTGGTATACTTCGATTGGCAGATGAAAGTTCTATTAGCCATTTGTTTCACTTGCAGACCAAGAAAGTAGTTGAGCTCTTCCATCATGCTCATCTCAAATTCTGTCTGCATACACTTGGCAAATTCTTGACAGAGGGTTTCATCAGTAGAACCAAAAATGATATCATCAACATAAATTTGAATCAACAGAATAGTGTCTTTAAAAGATTTTATAAACAGTGTAGTGTCAATTTTCCCTTTTGAAAAACCTTTCTCAAGTAAGAAGCTACTTAGCCTTTCATACCAAGCTCTGGGGGCTTGTTTGAGGCCATAAAGCGCTTTCTTTAGCTTGAACACGTGGTCGGGAAATTTGTGATTTTCAAAGCCAGGAGGTTGTTTCACATAAACTTCCTCCTTAATAAAACCATTCAAGAAAGCACTTTTTACATCCATTTGAAATAATTTAAAGTTTTAAAAATTAGCAAAAGCACAAAGCATCCGAATGGATTCTAGTCTAGCAACAGGAGCATACGTCTCATCGTAGTCGATACCTTCCTCTTGGTTGTATCCTTGAGCTACTAGACGAGCTTTGTTACGTGTGACTGAACCATCTTCATTTACTTTGTTTCTAAAAACCCATTTAGTACCAATTATCGAGTGATTAACCGGTCTAGGAACGAGTTCCCATACTTGGCTTCTCTCGAATTGGTTGAGTTCTTCTTGCATAGCAGAAATCCAAAATTCATCATTAAAAGCTTCAGAAATGTTTTTAGGCTCTACTTGTGAAATGAAGGCAGTGCTAGCAACGGAGTCTCTTAGTGATGATCTAGTAGTTACTCCACGTGAAACTTCTCCTATAACTAAATTTTCTGGATGAGAAGGTTTGAAAGAGAATTTCTTAGGCAAACCCTCCAGAGAATTAGTTTCGGTTGAAGTATTCATTGGAGTAGAAGTTGATGGCTCAACGTCATCATCAAGAGTACTTACTACACTGTTGTCTTCATCAAAAGTCACATTTGTTGACTCTTCCACAATAAGTGAGCGTTTATTAAAAACTCTATATCCCTTACTCTTGGCGGCATAACCAAGAAAGATACCATCGTCAGCTTTAGCATCAAATTTGTCTAAGTTGTCTTTGGTGTTAAGGATAAAACATCTACAACCAAAAACTTTAAAATAAGAAACATTGGAGGTTCTCCCAAACCAAAGCTCATAGGGTGTTTTCTTCGTAATGGGACGAATTAGCACCCTATTCAAAATGTGGCATGCTGTACTGACAGCTTCTGCCCAAAAGTATTTCGGAAGTGAAAATTTATTCAACATGACTCTGGCCATATCGCCGAGAGTTCTATTCTTCCGCTCCGCAACACCATTTTGTTGAGGAGTTCAAGGACAAGAAAATTCATGATCAAAACCATTTGCATTACAAAAATTTTCAAAATCATAATTTACGAATTCGCCTCCATGATCACTTCGGATTCGAGTAATCATGTAGCCTTTTTCGTTTTGAACTTTCTTCACAAAAACTTTGAAAACAGAAATAGCATCGCTCTTATTAGCGAGAAAGAAAACCCAAGTAAATCTTGAAAAATCATCAACAATAACAAATGCATAAAGTTTGCCACCAAGGCTAGCTATTCTACTAGGACCAAATAAATCCATATGAAGTAATTGCAAGGGTCTAGTAGTACTTACAAAGTTGATAGAATGAAACGAGGATTTAGTTGCCTTGTTTAGTTCACATTCGACACATACCGTGTCCTTTTTGAATGTGATGTCAGGCAATCCTCTCACTAGCTTCTTGGTAGAAAGCCTGGATATAGCATCCATGTTGGCGTGACCAAGACGCTGGTGCCAAAGTAGTCGTTCGTCTTTGTGGGCATATAGACATCTACCTGCATTGTTAGTATTTATAGAAAGATAAAAAATATATATGTTGTCCTCTCTTTTCCCTTCAAAAGCAATGTCTCCTGTTGACCTATCATAGATGTAGCAACTGTTTTGTCCAAAGTTAATATCATATCCATGATCAGCAAGATGACTAATGCTGAGCAGGTTATACTTTAACTCGGTCACTAGGCAGACATCCTTTATTACAGGAGAAGGAGGATGACCAATGATACCATTACCTATAATGTGCCCTTTGAGATTGTTACCGAAGGATACGTATCCTTCTCTCTTCATCGATAGTGATGCAAAAAGATTTGCATCTCCCGTCATATGTCGCGAGCATCCACTATCGAGAATCCACTTACTTTCAGTTGAAGAGGGAAGGTCCACCTACATCAAGAGTAGATGTGACCTTTGGTACCCGAGTTCTTGAGGGTCCTGAAAAGTTAGTCTTTGGAAACCAAGTATATATCTTTTTATCTACAAGTCTTCTAAATTTGCACTGTGGTGAGATGTGTCCATGTAATCCACAGTAAGTACAGATAGCATTCTTATTTATACTAGGAGTATGAGAATAATATCTATAAGCAACAGGATGAGGATGGTCATGATGTGAAGAGTTAGCATGGTGATGATGATTATGCATAGAATGAGTGGCATGGTGATGGTGCCTATGAGGCATATCATGATGATATTGTCTATGATGTGTGACATGCTGATATTGTCTATATGGCATGGCATGATGATTTTGTCTATATGGCATATGATGATCTTGTCTATATGGCATTGCATGATGATCTTGTCTATATAGCATGGCATGATGATTCCTATGTGTGGAGTGATGTTGATTGTGTCTTTGTGCATGATGATTGTGTACTGAGTGAGAATTATTCTTACGTGCACATGGTTTGTGAAAGTTTGTGTATATAAATACATGGTTATGTGCTGCATGAGAATGACGTGGTTGACTAGCATGAGTGGTGTTGTGCCCATGTGATTGGGTTTGAGGTTGAACAACCTGTTTACCCAATTTGGTTTCTAATCTTTTAGAAACAGCTTGCAGTTCATCAACCTTAATATTTAAGCCATATATCTTAGTCATGGAAATCTTGTGTCTACTCTTTTCTTCAGCAAGCAACGTATTGAGTGTAGTGATTTCTTGAGTTTGTTGCTCAATACGTGCTTCAGCATCATGTAAGCTTAATTTAAGCTTGGATACTTCATCAGTGTCATTAGTGGGTGTCGTGTTTCTAACATTATCAAGAAGTAAAGAAACTCTTTATATCTCATCTTCAAGACTTTTGATTTTATCCTTGGCATGTTTGTATTTACCGATGACCTTTTTGTGATCATCGAGTAAATCAGTGAAAGCATTGCCAAGTTCATCAAAAGAGAAGTCATCTAGAGTTTCGTTAGATACCTTGTTGGAAGTTGCCATTAGGCACACATTTGCTGTATCTTGAGGAGAGCCTTTTTCTTCCTCGGAGTCACTCGCTTCACTTTCATGCCAAATTCCTGTGTTGGCATATTTCTTTGATGAGTTCTTTTTGTATGGCTTCTCATAGCGGTTGCTCTTCTTCAAGAATGGGCAGTCTTTTCGGACATGTCCAGTCTTCTTGCAACCGTAACAGGTTGGCTCTTCTTCATCATCTTCTTGTGAATCCTTCTTCCTTCGATTGAAGTGAAGGAATTTTCTGAAGTTGCGAACCATAAGAGCTTGGTCTTCATTATCCGAGTTATCGTCTTCGGTCTCATCGTGATCAGCCCTTCGTCGATGAGCTTTGAGTGCGATCTCCCTGGTCTTCGGAGCAGGCTCTTCGAAGTCCTTGAGGTCAAGCTCGTGAGTCATGAGCTTACCCATCAAGGTCTCCATTGACATTGATGTGAGATCGTTTCCTTCTATGATGGCCGTCACCTTAGGGTTCCAAATCTTTGGCAACCCTCTGAGTAACTTACGAATCTTCTCGTGGTTTGAGTACTGCTTACCAAGCAAGGATAGAGGATTGATGATGTCGAGGAATCTTGTAAACATTTGAGTGATCGTCTCATTTGGCTTCATCTTGAAGGCTTCGTATTCTTGAGTGAGACGGCTTATTTTAGATTCTTTGACTTGTGTGGTTCTCTCATGCGTCACTTCTAGAAGTCTCCATACTTCATGAGCAGTGGTGCATGTGGAGACCCTGTTGAACTCATTCCTGTCTATAGCACAAAATAAAGCATTAATAGCCCTAGCATCTAGACTTGCCTGTTTCTTCTCCTCGACAGAATATTTGTCGTGTGATTTCTCAATGAGGTCACCATCGACAACTATCCTGGCGGACTTTTTGTAACCGTCAGTGACGACAGTCCACAGGTCAAAGTCTAGAGACTTAAGATAGAAGCTCATCCTTGTTTTCCAATATGTATAGTTAGTTCCATCAAATAGGGGAGGCCTATGAGTGGACTGACCTTCACCATGATTGGAAATCAAGGATTGTGTGGTTGCCATGGATCAGCTCTTAGGATGTTAGTCCTTATAAAGAGAACCTGGCTTTGATACCAATTGAAGAACAGTATGGCAACTCTAGAGGGGGGTGAATAGAGTTTATATAGAAAAATAGCTAATTAAAAATAACTCTTTCACCAACAATAAATAATCAGAGTAAAGTGCGGAAAATAAATGAAGAGCAGAAGAGCATACGCAAACACAACGATTTTAACCTGGTTTCCCTCGTGGAGGACTAGTCCAGGCCTGAGAACTCTAGCTCAGGATTAAATCCACTATTTGTGAAATAGTAGTTTATAACCCGTGCCTTTTCTTCAGAAGAGCACGTCAACTTCTAACAGATGATCGCAGTGGCGATTTGCTTGGAATTGTCCAAGCGACTTCTTTGACTCTTGCACAAGAATCCTAACTGAGAGATGCTGAGCACTCGACACTTAGGAGGCTTGTGGCTAGTAGATGGGAAGGGTATAGCTTACTTGAGCTTATAAGAGAGAAGAGAAAAGAAGATTGGATGGATTGGAATGAGAGAATTCATGCCCTATTTATAGTGTTTTTATAGGCAGAATTCGGCCAGAATTCGGGTAGGAAAATTCAAAAATTTGGCCGTTGGACAACTAGCA
>JANAVB010041419.1:11666691-11704191 GCA_029216955.1 Iris pallida | reverse complement strand
GAGAGAGGGAGAGCTGTCGTGTGAGGGGGGGTGTTCGGGTAGTTTGCAGTAGGGCCCTTAGGAATTTGGATTTTACACTAGGCCCCCAATAGGAAACAAATACAAATATAATTTGCATTCCCTATTTAAAAACAAATCATTTATTACAAACTGATATACTAACAATTCTAATAATTGCAAAACACTATTAAAACAATTCAGAAAATTACAAAATGCTTTTAAAACATTTAAATAAATTACAAAATGATATTTTTGTATTTAAAACTCATTAAAAATTTATTTAAAAACTCTAGAAAATTCCTAAAATCATATTAAATTATTTTAAAACCAATAATGACATTTAATAATTAATTAACACTAGTTTAACAAATTTTTGAAAATCAGGGGTTGACAGTCCCCACTTAGTTAGTGTCCAGTTAGGAGTCGTGTCTCACCACTAGTGTAATATTGAACATAGCTTAGAACTGAGTTTGTATATCATTATTGACGGGACACCGGACATCTATATCTTCATACTAGTATTCTTGCTTTGCTCGAGACAAGTACATCTACAAACTCATTTACTGTCTTTTAATGCTAGAACATGTATTAACCCTGTTAAAATACTGATCCTTGAGGTAGCAAGTTAAAATCTTCACATGTTGTATTACTTTCAGTACCTGTCATGCTTAGGACAGTTCTTATATCTTCACATGCTTCTTACCAGTTCTCGGTACATGTTTTATTATGCTTTATACTGCTCTGAGTATTCACATGTTTTATACTGCTCCTAGTACCTGCCATGCCTATACTGCTCCCAGTATCTCTCACATGTTTTATATCGTTCTCGTATCTCTCACATGTTAGAACCTGGGTTATGGGAAAACTGATAGTTAAGTACGTGATCATGCCCCTTCTCCCGTACGTACGTACCGAGCAAGGTTGACATTTTATATGTATACCTTGTCGTAGGCGCACCAGCTGTATCTGTACATATGTACATCCATCGCTTGCTTACTTGTACGGAAGTACATTTTATTTACATGTACCTCCTGTACATTGTACACCTATTGACGATCTCGTACCTACTACAGTTTTAAACATTACATATACATCTGTCTATATGACATATGTGTCCTTGCCATGATAGATTATGAGATACCATGATTCTAGATATGCCATGTTCCCTGTGTACTATGATACTGTGATTCCAGTCATACCATGATTCTAGTTGTACTATGAGGCCATGTTTCCAGTATTTCTTATTTTATAGACTTATCACACCATGTTTCTTGTTGTACATCTCTTTTATTATATATTCAGTACGTTAGTTGTAGAGGTTGTACTTGCTCCCGTCCTGACAGGATAACGTTGTAAGTTCACTTTTCGAGAAGGAAATGCTATGTGATTGATATTATGGCACTGATTTTGAGGACCTGGCCTTAGCTCCAGAAGAGGCCCCAGCGGGGAACCTTGCTTAGATATTTTCATGTGTTTTGAGACTTAGACTTTGGTCTGTACTTATATTTGGATACTGGACTTTGTCTCCAGTTAGATACTTTGGAAGTGTATTATTTAGTCTGTACTTATTTTACCTTCGCTTATAGATGCTGTGTTGTGATGAACCTTAAATGTAATTTTAGAACTGTTAGCAGCTTAGATCATTTATTGTCTATTCTTAGAACAGCTTACTACGCTTTAACAAGCGTAGGCTGGACATGGCTCGGCCCGGCCCAACAATTTGGGTAACGGATCGTGACATGTTTTTAGTGGTGGCCCATACAGGTCCAGACTTAAGTTGTTTGGTTACATTATTGTACCAAGCATGCCTGCAATTAGGATCTTAGGACAACTTGTTAATACTAGGAATAAACATTTAGAACACCTAGAGGATTTCTAGGATTGCAACAAAGGAGAACTCGTCACAGCATAGGACCGTTAACTGTATTTAGTATCTTGTTTGAAATTCAGTGGGTCAATTTTGACCAGGATAGTACCCTTGGGATGACCCCTGAGGATCTTCCTCTAATCTTATCTAGAAATCTGTTTCACTTATTTTCATTTGCTCTCCTCTAAATTCGTTGTTGAAATAATTTCTGATTTTCGTTGTTAATTTTGATCTTGCATCGTGATAAATTTGGTGGATTGAATTATGATATATCCTGATAAGGTAAACGTCTGCTTTATTTATGGAGTTTAGAATTTATCGCAGCCATATTAGCTGATATGACAAAAACATAGAGCCTGATTTCGGATATACTTATCCTAGTTATGGAATTTAGATTTTCTCGCAGCCATACCGGTTGGCGTGACGAGGATTCTAGATAATATGATTAGAAGATGTATACCTTAGTTATGGACTCCTTCGTTTATTGCATATAAGCTTACTGGTGTGGCAAAAATTCTGGCAACATGATTTCAGGAAGACGTGTATGGTTATCAGATCATATCCAACTTGGTTCACTTTGTTATGACCGAATGAGCAAGAACAAATTCTTATTATCATTCTTTCCAGTCTTGATTAACTCTGTCATATCTACATCTACAACTAGGATTATAGGTTCTCTAGGACTCTCCAACATGATTGCTTTCATGTTATCTTTTGGACATAATTATTATTGTGTTCCATCTTTCCTATGACTTGACTAAACTTTTCTTCGTTAACCTCTTGGATAATTCTTCTCGTTATAAATCTCGTTGTCTTTGTACCATTCTTGGAGATATTCCAATAAACTTTTCCGTCTTGCTTGACCTTTAACTCGTTTGGACACTATTATGATTTGCTTGACCCAGTCTTAGGCCTTGTTACTTTCTATTTGATAGACGACCGAAATAGTCAAACCTTGTTAACTGATTCTGTAGTATAACTATAAATGTATTGTGTGATTGTGATAAATACTTTTCCTAGGGATTGGTTAGATTAAGCTTATAGGACAAGTATGGGTGACTGACTGTAGTAGACTTGGAAACCATTAAGAACGATTGTATTGATAGTATGACTTGATGATAGGGTATCTAAGATGGAACAATGAGATATTATATTGTTGTGATTACAGAATGAGGATCCGAATCATGTACTTACAAATTGAGGATTTAGCATTTGTAGAATTTTGGTTGGTTATCTATAGCTGATTACATGTGACTAGAGGGTAGATCGATATGTGGAATGGTATAGAATAAATTAGAATGAGTTATCATATTGCGTACGAGATCGGAAAGATATCAGTTAAAAAGAAAAGAAACGAGGCAAAGACATATGTGCATTGGTAATTAATAAATTGGGAGTTTTGAAATCGAGGATTTATATTCGGAGGACTTGTTGAGTAAAAAGAAGAAGGCTCTACGCCAAGGATTAGAATTGAACGTATGATTTCAAGGAGAAGCTGTAGGAAAGGATTGACGACAAATGATGCAAAGGAACTGTGGATTGATATAATAAAGATACTTAGGATGTGATAAGTAAATCAAGTATTTATAATTAAGGTTAAAAAAATATAGTTGATGGTTAAGCACTATAGGCTTATAGACATACCCAGAGAATGACCTATAGTTTAGGGTATACATAAATGTTTCATGTTAGTATGAAAGATTCTAAAGGATATATGACGTAGTTATGATAGAAGGACCTTTGTTGAACCTAAACCAAAAAGATTGTAAAGAGAAACAGAAGAGATGATTACAAGGATAGCAGTTTGAGTATCGTAGCCAGAGCAGCTACACATTATAGTTTGACCTATGGGATGATTTTTAATTTTGAGGACGAAATTTTTGTAAGGTGGGTAGGATGTAAGCCCCCTTAATTTCAGGATTTATTTTAAATTTTTTGAATAAATTATTTCGATAAATATTTTATTATTTAATTGTTTTGATCATTAATATACCTTTCTGTAACGTTGACTTCTGGAGCGTCAGAGATACCAATCTCCGTAAACTCTCTTTACGAGTTTTGAAGTAGACAAGATTATCTTCGTTTTGATATATCATGTCCCACTTGAACTCGTTCCCTTGTGCTCTTTTTGTATCGCGCAATTTCGGGTCAGCTTAGACCAATTAATCATTGAATAATTATTCCCACTTTTATTTTTGATCATCGTTTGCACGTTACCGTGACTTTTAATTTAGGAGCACCAGACCAGTCGTTTTCTCAGAACCAACTTCTCATAAATGATCTACTCGAGACGCTTTTCACCCATAACCTTCGTGTCCCACTCAGACACTCCATTTTGTGCTTTATTTTCTTCGCACAATTTTCGGGTCAATTTAGGCCGATTAATTATCTACCGTAAAACCTGATTTATTTTCCAATTTAATTTCGGGACCCGACATCGATCCAACCTAGTCGACCCGAAGTATGGACGTGGCCCACATGAAGCCTACTACCCACATGAAACTTGTGTCCCATTTATTTGAGTCCCCGCATGTTATTTATTTTCCCATGATTTTAAATACCCATTTTAATTCAAATATTACCCCCTGTCCGATTTTGACCCGACCAGGTTCAATCGAACCCGAACCCATGCTCCATGTTGCCCTTTCATGACTGCCCAAATATCCCACATAATTTTCCTATTTCTCCTATTTTGAAAATATCTCTTCATCTCTCTACTTTACAAATATCTTAAATATATATATATATATATATATATATATATATATATATATATATATATAACTCTCTCTCTTTACACCTACACTCCCATTCCCCTCTCTCTCAGCCAGCACACCCCCCTTGGCCGACTACTCTCTCTCCTTCTCTCTCTCAAATAATATCTCTCTCTATTCTCACTCTCTTTCTATTATACCACACTCTCTCTCTCTTTATATTACATACACACACACAAAAGCATGCATCTCTCTCACCCTCTCTCATGCTCGACAGCCACCCCACCCCCTCACAGCCGAGCACCCCTCCACAAGAAACACCACCACCTCCTCCTTCTTTTCCTCCTCCTCCTCCATTTTTTATCACCATCCCCACCATCAACACCACACACCACAAACACCATCTTCATCATCATCAAGCAATCCGACCACCACCATCACCCAAGCCACCACCACACGCCACCGCGCCCTCGTCGAGCCCTCGCCATGCCCGGCCAGGCCGGCCCGCACACAGCAGCAGCTTTGGCAGCAGCTCACAGCAGAAGCGCAGCAGCGGCGCAGCAGCATGCATAGCCGCGCGCGCACGTGCGCGCCCACGATCGTGGCTGTGCGCCACTTCATGGCCGGCCCGCACCACCGCGGGGACCCCACAACTCCGGCGAGCCCCCGGCGACCTCTCCCAGGCCGTCACCTTCCTCCCCGGCACGACGCATAGGCTATTCGTGCGTTTACGTCGAAATCCCGTCGTGACGTGCGAGTTTTGAACTCGAAAATTTGCGTCCCGTCGCAGCAACTTCGTACACATTTTCTGGAAGATCCGACCGTTGGATCGGCGAACTCCTTGCTCCGTCGCAATATCGGTATATCCATCTTCACTCTCCTCAATTTTTGTCCGTTAATTTTGTGGTTTGATACCTCAAAACTGGCCACCAAGTTGACGTTTTAAATTAAACAATTTTTGGACAGTTTCATGATGCCAACTTCGCGGGTTCGTATCTTCGTTGTCGCAGCTCCGTTTTGCGTGGTACCTATTCCTGTGCGTAGCTGGTATAACCATCTTCCTGTCTCCTTTAAGTTTCGTTTCATTATAAGCACGTTTGGTTGGTCGAATTTGACGCCAAAGTTGGCCGTCCGAATTCTTTAATTTGCACTTGTTAAATTCCATTTTTGAACCCGGGACTCCGAATTCGATTTCTGACACCACCAGTAGACTCATGGTGTCGTTCTGGCATGTTTTCATATAAAATTTGCTTGATTTGGAGAACGTGGGCCCTGACACGCATTTCGGTGCAAGGTGGGTCCCACTTTTCGAGTCAACGGGTCACTTTGAGATCGGCTCATCGGAATCCAGTTTCGGATATACCGTTGAGTTCGTATCGTCATTCTGGACTCGTTGACATATAATTTGCTGAGTTTTGAAGACATTTGCTCCGGCACGCATTTTGGTGCAAATTGGATTTCAAGTGTCCGCGTCAACGTATCATTTTGAGATCGGCTCATCGGAATCCTATTTCGGACATACCGTTGGGTTCGTATCATCATTCTGGATTCGTGGACATATAATTTGCTAGATTTTGTAGACTTCTATTCTGACACGTTTTTCGGTGCAAATTGTGTCCAACGACGACATCATTTTGACCCGAAATTACCGTTTTGCCCATGTGTTCAAATTGGACTTATGGGTAGGCTATCCTAGCTAATTTGACCGTTCTGGAAACGTTGGTGATATTTATTTTATCATCCGACAACATCTGTAGATTTTGCTTATGTATTATCCTTAATTTGTAATTAATTATATTTTCTAGAAATTGTTACTTTCTGTTTTTGAATTTTTATATATATTTTAATTTCTGTAAAAATCAGGGAAAAATTATATTTAAATACTATGTTAATTTAGATAATTTATTATAATTTTTACAATATTTAATAAGTACTTTTGGTATTTTATAAAAATAGGAAAACAAAACTCATTTTCAGGATACATGTGTTTGCTGATTTTTAATAAATATTTATGAAGGTTTATAAATCCCAGAAAAATTAGTATAAATTTTTATAATTAACAAGGATCATTTTGATACTTTATTTTATGTAAAATTAAGCTTTTTGTCTATCTCAAAAATTGTTGGAACATGTAGTACAGTTTGATTTATTTATTGAGTAGTTACGACTTGTAATGTTTTGAGTTATTATAGTATTGGACCTCACCCTACACTAGAGTGAAGGCCCTAGAAAGTTAGTTTGGATATAGTGTCACTCCACATTAGACTTTTATGCTAGGTCCCCACTTAGTTAGTGTCCAGTTAGGAGTCGTGTCTCACCACTAGTGTAATATTGAACATAGGTTAGAAATGAGTTTGTATATCATTATTGACAGGACACCGGACATCTATATCTTCGTACTAGTATTCTTGCTTTGCTCGAGGCAAGTACATCTATAAACTCATTTACTGTCTTTTAATGCTAGAACATGTATTAATCCTGTTAAAATACTGATCCTTAAGGTAGCAAGTTAAAATCTTCACATGTTGTATTACTTTCAGTACCTGTCATGCTTAGGACAGTTCTTATATCTTCACATGCTTCTTACCAGTTCTCGGTACATGTTTTATTATGCTTTATACTGCTCTGAGTATTCACATGTTTTATACTGCTGCTAGTACCTGCCATGCCTATACTGCTCCCAGTATCTCTCACATGTTTTATATCGTTCTTGTATCTCTCACATGTTAGAACCTGGGTTATGGGGAAACTGATAGTTGAGTACGTGATCATGCCCCCTTCTCCCGTACGTACGTACCGAGCAAGGTTGACATTTTATATGTATACCTTGTCGTAGGCGCACCAGCTGTATCTGTACGTATGTACATCTATCGCTTGCTTACTTGTACGGAAGTACATTTTATTTACATGTACCTCCTGCACATTGTACACCTATTGACGATCACGTACCTGCTATAGTCTTAAACATTACATATACATCTGTCTATATGACATATGTGTCCTTGCCATGATAGATTATGAGATACCATGATTCTAGATATGTCATGTTCCCTGTGTACTATGATACTGTGATTTCAGTCATACCATGATTTCAGTTGTACCATGAGGCCATATTTCCAGTATTTCTTGTTTTATAGACTTATCACACCATGTTTCTTGTTGTACATCTCTTTTATTATATATTCAGTACGTTAGTTGTAGAGGTTGTACTTGCTCCCGTCCTGACATGATAACATTGTAGGTTCACTTTTCGAGAAGGAAATGCTATGTGATTGATATTATGGCACTGATTTTGAGGACCTGGCCTTAGCTCCAGAAGAGGCCCCAGCGGGGAACCTTGCTTAGATATTTTCATGTGTTTTGAGACTTAGACTTTGGTCTGTACTTATATTTGGATACTGGACTTTGTCTCCAGTTAGATACTTTAGAAGTGTATTATTTAGTCTGTACTTATTTTACCTTCGCTTATAGATGCTGTGTTGTGATGAACCTTAAATGTGATTTTAGAATTGTTAGCAGCTTAGATCCTTTATTGTCTATTCTTAGAACAGCTTACTACGCTTTAACAAGCGTAGGCTGGACATGGCTCGGCCCGGCCCAACAATTTGGGTAACGGGTCGTGACACTTACTCCATGTTTGAAGAATACACAAAGTTGTATGCACCTACAATTCCTTCTACAACTAATGAAATGAATGAATCTTCTACTATCGACGATCGTTCAATCTTTAACTTGAAAAGTATGATGATGGCTCAGTATAAAAATCATAAAATGAAAACCGGTGGTTGTGATGATAAATCTGAGTTGGATCGTTATCTTCTGGAGCCCACCGAAGCCGATGAAGATGAGAATCCTAATTTTGATCTCTTGGCTCCGTGGAAGATCAATTCTCCTCGTTTTCCTGTTCTTTCGAGAATGGTTCGTGATGTCTTGGCTGTTCCAATCTCTACGGTGGCTTCGGAGAGTGTATTTAGTATCAGTGGTCGGGTGCTTGATGTATTTAGGAGTTCTTTGACACCTAGGATTGCTCAGGGTCTTATTTGTTCTCAAGATTGATTTAGGACTGGTTCGGATCGATCTATTGTTACTAATCTTGAAGAGAATTTGGAATCCCTAGATAAACTTGAAAGAGGTATCATTTTAGATATTAAATTTCATGGTTCGGATCGATCTACTACATTACTTGTATTGATTATTTGTTTTTTTTGTTTATCTTTCTTATACTTGTATAGATTTAAGCCAATTGGCGATGATGGGCTCAACCTCAAGCGATATTTGAAGAGTTGTTCTTTGGAATCTGGATTTTAGTTTGGATTATGTAATTATTAAACACCTATCATTGGCTCACTGCAATGTGCTGATGTGCACTATAGTCTGCACTATCCAATATGCAATATGCACTAGGCAGTACTGGACATTTTGTTTTATGTTTGGATGGACTGTAATATGCAGTATGCAGTATGCACTATGCAGTACTAGACATTTTGTTTTCATGATGCTGGCTTGGCTGGAGTCTGGACTTTAATATGCTATGTGTGCACTATACAGTGCACTACAGACCTTATTTTGTTTTATGTTTGGGATTCATGATGCTGGCTTGGCTGAAATGTAGTTTTTTGACTTTTAGTTTTTTTTTTGTATTTCAGTCACTTTTTTCATTATAAGTTACTAACATATATGTGGAGAAATTTGTGATGATGATATGGCATTAGCAAGTAGTAAACAGATACTACGATGCACTAATTGCCAATCTGAACTTTCATATTTCAAAGCCACTTGTTTATCTATGCAGAATTGCAGATGATAATATGGTTCTTAATAACCGGCCTTCGGTTATTGGTTTCGGGTTCGGTTATGGGCTGCAACTTACAACTTTCTGTTACTCTGTATTCTTCAAACATGGAGTAAGCTGTCATTGCTCCTATTATTCTATATACTGCAGCTATACTTGCATTGCTATACTTGCATTACTGCAGCTGTGAGAAATCAGGTATACTTGCATTGCTCCTATTATTCTCTATACTGCAACTGTCAGCTAACAAGTTGACAATTCAACCCCCAAATGATGAAGCAAGCTCTCTTGAGGTTTATGCTTTATGGCTTATGCAACTTGGCCCTCCTTGGCTCCTTGAATTGATCTTAGCTAATGTTGTTTATATAATTATATTGCCAGTTGTCTGGACTTTGGATTGGATATCCTTCTATACTCCAATCTCTGTGATCTGGGCTAATGTTGTTTATATTGCCAATTTATTTGGAGTCATAGTGTGTTGGCCGAGCTTGTATCAGCTGAATGAGCTTCTGAATCTCTGATGGGTCCCTATTGCATGAGCTGAAAGAGCTTCTGATGGGTCCATATCCTCCTTGAATTGATCTTGGCTATGTTAATTTTTATATTTTTAGGTTCATTTGGTTGCAACTGTAATTTTAAGCTGTAATTGTAAGCTGGAAATTTGTGGAAGGCTGGACAATTGTGTTATACTGGACAATTTGTTCATATTGTTGTAAATTTATAATTATTTGTTCATGTCATTTGTTTGTTTAGCTATTTGTTCATGTTATATTGTCAATTTATTTGGAGTCACAGTGTGTTGGCCAAGCTTGTATCAACTGAATGAGCTTCTGAATCTCTGATGGGTCCATTATAAGGAAAGAATTATGTGTTCACAATTTGTATGCATTTTTTGCACAATATTTTTCCATTAAAAGAGGCCCAACTGTTTATAGCCCATTGGAAATGGCCCAACCGGTATAACCGAATAAACCGAACCGAATTAGTCGGTTCGGTTTAGTTCGGTTTACCCTCAATTCGGTTCGGGTTCGGTTTAGAATATTTTCAATTCGATTAATTCGATTTTGGTGTTTTCGGTTCGGTTTAAACCGATTTAACCGAATACTCACCCCTAGCTGCCTAATAGGACTCAATATTAAGTCCGGACCTGCTATCTTCCGTTGACTTTGGTTGAAGAGAACCCTCAGGCCTCGTTTGGTTCGCGGAATGGAAGGGGAAGGAAATCAATTCCTTGTCATTTCCTTTCCTTTGAGAAATTTTATTTCCCATTGATTTTTTCTTTTCCGATGTTTGGAAATGTCAAAGAATTTGGAAAGGAAAGTGATTACTTCAATATGGAAAAGTGATTACTTGCTTGGATTGATGAAATCACTTTTCCTCATAATTTTTTTTCCCATTGGGAATCACTTTCCTTTCCTCCTCAATTCCTTTGGCACCCAAACATAGAAAAGTAATAACTTTCTTTGCCCAACCCGGAGATTCCGCGAACCAAACCAGGCCTCAGGGCAACCCTTACGTGATATTTTTAGGACATTTCTACCCCCGAATAACATGATATACCCTTTTTTTTGTCCATCTTAAGTTCATTAAACTCAATCGGATTGAAAAATCTTTACGTTCCATCCACGATTTTAATTAAATAAAAGATAATTTGCAATTTAAATAATTTTGAAGTTGAAACTGTACATTCCATCCGCCAAATCCTCTTTGATAGATTAATAATTGTGTACATTTCATCAATAATATAAACTTGTGGATAGGAATTTGAAAGCGAACTGAAGCATTCTTTCCAGACTATGACTTCGTTGAATATCAATTGAATGTTCCGAGGTTATATGGACTCAGACCTTTTTTTATGGATGTTATATTGTGGGTTATTTGGATGGACTCAGATCCTTTCATGTAGAAGAGATTTTGTTGGGCTTTGAATTTTGACAAATCCAACACTTCTTTTTACATCGCACTATTTCAGAAACCCAATAACTCTATATCCGGATGAGATGAGTAATACTATATGTACCTCCAAAAATTCCATTCCTTCATGTCCCTCCGTCACATGGCACTTCCTGATTGACCCAAGCAAATAGGAGGAGAGTTGGGAGAAAGACATGAGCGAGTAGAAGAAAGACACGTGGCGGAGGGACATGAAGGATTAGGCATTGTATTATGCACTTCTTCTTGTCAAATTAAACAACGTGCTCCACCACTTGTGTTGGGCCCTATCAATTCCTTTGAGTTTGGATTCGGCATTGTAGCTTCTATAGAATTTTAGGCTTAATTGCTACTTGATACCCTCAACTATTACCATTTTTCAACTTGGTACCCTAAACTTTTTTTGTAACAACTTGATACCCGGATATTATTTTGGACAAAAATATCCCTATCCCTAACCTCCCTCCCCCCTGCTAGCTTCGCGCCCCCCTCTGCTTGCTCCGGCCGCAGCTCCCCCCCCCACCCCCCCCTGCTCGCTTCAGGCCACCCCCTCCCCCCTCTCGCTCTGGCCGTCCGCCCGCTACCGCCTCTCCCCTAGGGCTCGGCAGCGGGAGGAGGGGGGGGGCTGGGAAGGGGGGGGGGGGGGGGGGGGGCGGGAGGCGGGGCAGGGGTTGGCCGGAAGCGAGGAGGGGGGGGGGGGGGGGGGGGGGGGGGCGGTTGGCCGAAAGCGAGGAGGGGGGGGGGGGTCCGGCCGGAGCTAGCAGGGGGGGGGGGGTGGCTGGAGTGGGGGAGGGGGTGGAGGGAGGGAAGGGATAAGGGCATTTTGGGGTTTTTTAAAATGTTAGGTACTAAGTTGAAAAAAAAAATAGTTGAGGTATCAAGTTGTTACGAAAAAAAGTTTAGGGTACCAAGTTGAAAAACGGTAATAGTTGAGGGTATCAAGTAGCAATTAAGCCAGAATTTTATAATGTTATTTCAGAATCGACTACCTTTTATGCCAAGAACATTTGGCATTAAAAAAAAAATTGGGTAGAAATATGGCTTTAAAATTAAGTTTTGAGATGCCACCAGAGGAAGTGGCTATAACATATGCAAAAAAGGAAGATACCCGTAGAATAGCGCCCTTAAGATACCACAATTTTTTTTTTCAAATAAATTTCGAGAATAAACCAGCCAACAAATTCGTATCCCAGATTCTATCCACATAAGTTTCATTTTTCCAGTAGGACATGTATTCCTATTACTATCAAATTAATAAATGAAAATGAAGTAGATAATGGTGGGATTAAAGTAAACAAGTTTTCTATAGTAGGCGAGAAGGAAGAAAGCGAACAAATTCATTAATTCCTTGTCCTCAACAAATACATAATTTAAGGTCTCGTTTGGTTCGCGGAATGGAAGGAAAAGGAAATCAATTCCTTGACATCATTTTCTTTGAAAAATTACAATTTTCATTGATTTTTTTTTCCCATGTTTGGAAATGCCAATGAATTTAAAAATGAAAGTGTACTTCAATGTGGAAAAGTAATTTCTTATTTGTTTGGATGAAATCACTTTCCTCCTAATTTTTCTTCTATTGGGGATCACTTTTCTTTCCTACTCAATTTCTTTGGCATCTAAACGTAGAAAAGTAATCAGTTTTCTTTTCCAATCCGATGATTCTGCGAACCAAACGAGGCCTAAGAGTAAAGTGCTAACATAATTCACAAAAGTAGTCAACGGCAAAATTGTGGAGCTCATGCAAATCTCTATTGAAAGTGAAAGAATTAGAGGGACAACTAGAAACTATGCTAGACAAAGATATAGTATTAAAGTTTTCTTAATTGATGTAATTAGATTAATATGTGGAACTACTATTACACTTACAAGCCTCAAGTACTCACTCACTCCTCGACTCTCCTAAAGATGCGATCGAGTTCTAAGTTACAAAGGGGATATGCTTCTTAATCGTACCCCCTAATGCAATTTATACGGTATATGTAGAGTATTAATTTATTTGTATTCGAATGATGGTCCATCGATCGATCGATCCCCGCAACGGGTGTTCGTCAACCTACATTCACCGTCGAAGTGCCGTCATAGGTGGCGGCGCATGTGCCATCTTCTTGATCCTCTGGCATGTGAGAACAGCTCGTCGTCGCCTCCGCCTGTTCGTGGGGGAGCATCGGTGGCAAATCCGTAGGCGCCAAAGAATGCTGTCAAGAATGTGGTGTTTCGAATAATTAGCCTTCTATAAAAGACACTTGCAAAAGTTATTCGAAACTGTTCAAGTATTTACAAGTTTGTCACTTAATTTTTTTTTTTTACTAAAGAGTACCCACTATGAATACATGATTAATTGACAGTCGTATCAATATAATAGTCCTACCAATATAATGGAATGTTAAAAAATTTGATATATCCCACTACATAATGGATACTCCTGACAACATAGAGAATTGTAGAAAATTTCTACGGTCCTGACTAGATCCAGAATTTATGTTAGCTGCCAAAAATTATATTTGTAGGAATGTCAACAATTTTGACAATTCTGTATCCATTGATTGGGCAGTCCTTTAATAAAAATTCTTTTTGAGTGGCAAATTTGTAAATATCTGGACAGATCCGAGCAACTTTTGCAGTGCCTTTTATAACTTAGAGGGACTAATTATGGAATAGCCTTCACGAACCTGAATCGGAGGGAAAGGAGGAGATGGAATGAGCGCGGTGAGGAGCTCGGTCGAGGTGTACGCCTGGTGCCACGTGTCGTTCTGGTTGCTCAGGTGGCATCCTCCTAGGCGGGGGTCCATCTGAAGTCCGGTGGCCGGAGAAATCGGGTCATAGATCCCATTATCCCTGAGTTTATTAAAGCAAGGTAAAAATAAAATAAAAATTGGACTATAATTACATGCACATATGGCAGTAATTTAGGTGCAATGTTGCGAAAGCTGCGCACCGGAGAGACATGAGAGGATCGGATCCGATGAACATCGGGTGGTTCGTGTTCGGTGCACCCTCCGACATCCACTGGACGCAGTCGATCCCATACGCATTGGCCATTCCTTCTTGCTGTGGCTGTAGGTACATCTGCGCATGCGAGTAATTGCAATCCTAGGATCACACAATTTAATTTCAGAAATATATTGGATATCTCGTATTAGTTAAATTTTTAGCATGCATGATATGAAACACATGGTATTAAGTATAGAAATTAATGTGCATTGATCAAAATACGTACCTGCATGCTGGAGGTGGATATTGGATCATAGGTTGGCATGTGATTACTCATCAAATATTTCTGAAATCGAAAGCAAATAATTGTTAAAAAAAATTTAAAAACCAAGGTTCACACTATCGGATATCAGAATCGGTATCGGAACATTCCTATGAGTATTGAGATCAGTGATATCGACAATATCGGTGGTTTCAGATCGGAGTATCAGTTTTTTTTTTTTTTTTTTGTATCAGAAAGCAAATAATTATTAATATTTTTGAAAATATATTTTATACATTAGGCATAATTTTAAGTACTTCGAGGGTCGATTCTTAGCAATTTTGACCATTGCCGCTTGGTTTACATGCGATAGATAAGTTTTTTTAACATGCTTTTACAACTTATTATGCTTTTTACACCCCTTGTTGAGTGGTCTTTTTAGTTCAATTTTTTTGTCGAATTAACCAAAAAAGAGACCCACGATGTCGGTAGATCCGTCAATATCGTTCAGTATCGGATCAAAATATAGCAAGCCGTATCGGCATCGACCGTATCAGATGATATCGGTCGATACTGTAAGCTATGGTAAAAACAAGTGTAATACCAAACAAATGGCATAGTAACTCTAAGCTTACTCTTTAAAGCAACATTTCTAGAAATTAAAAAAAATTGTAGAATTACTGGAACAAACAAAAAAATGGATTAAGATTATTCATGTCGCAAACCTTTCTCTCCGTGACCCGTGCCAAAGCATCCATGAGGAACTTTTCGGATGTTTCAAGCTCAGCGATCGACGTGACTCTCGTAGGATCAGGCTCGAAAAATCTACAAATTTAACCACAAGAATGTACTTATGTATATCGATAGTTTAAAATGATTTTGAACATTGAACAAATTATTGATTATATAGCTAGAGACCTCAAGCGCTCCTCCAACATCTGAAGTTGTTGTTGATACCTACTGATTTCTTGCTGCAGCTCCTAACAAAAACGATGAGGAAATAATGAAGTCAAAATAATAAATAAATAAATAAATAAATAAATATTGTGGTAAAAAAATATTGGATAAATATTTAGTTTACCTCAACATTAGAGTTAACCATCCCAGGTCTGAATTAAACCACAAAAATTAAATTTTATGAAACTAATTTCTAAGAAAATATAAATAAATGAAATGATAATAAGTACACGTTACATACGTAACTAACTGTGTCGCCACATCGCTCTCGCATTTGAGTTTTCTTAAGGTCCTGATCAAATACTACATGAATTTTTCATGCAAAATTAATCAGAAGAGAGAAAAAAAAATCCAATGAAGAAAATTAAATTTCTGTATAACAAGATTAAAAATACGTACCTCTCTATTTTGAATAACTCTGAAAGGGAAATAAAAGAAAATGTAAGGAAATCAAGAAACGTAGTGTAAAAAAATGAGGAAAAAAATTATAAGAAAATTCTTGATTTTAGGAACATACGTTCCTCTATCATTGTCTGGAAGATTGATGTACCGAGCAAGAACATCTTCGATCCTATATATGCACAAGAAAAGAAAATAATATATATATAAAATAAAATTTAAACAATAAAATAATTTCATATATTTATGTATGTACAAACATTTTTTTGGTTACACAACCTTCGTCTACCGGAGAAATTGCTGAGCCTGCCGGAAGGGGAGAACATGATGAGCGCGATGTCGATGTCGCAGAGCACGGAGAGCTCGTAGGCCTTCTTGATGAGGCCATTGCGACGCTTAGAGAAGGTCACTTGACGATTAGTGTTGTTCTCTATCCTCTTTATCTGGAGTTTAACACGACCCATAATTACGAGGAAAAGAAAAAGTGTTTTAAGAACAAGAGAGAACAAAATCAGGGAATGTTTAAAAAAAGGAGAGAAATAAATAAATAAATAATAAGGGAAAAAATTAGAGGTTTTGAGCATAAGAAGAAAGGAGACGTTGCGAGGAAAAAGGGGACGGAGAGTGTGAAGGGGAGGGATTTTAGAGCCCTTTGGAACCGGGTGGGTTTATGTAGGATCGGAATTGGCGGGTTTTTGAGACTCAATCTGGGACCGCCACGTGTCCGTCCGTTGCCAGCTGAAAAAACCGGGAGCAACCGGTTCCTTCTCAGTGTAAAATTGTGACTTGTTCCTCTTCATCCCCTCTCTTTTATTTCTTGAACTAACTCACTCTCTCTCTCTCTCTCTCTCTCTCCCCTCAAACCCCAGTTGAGGTCTGAAAAGAAAGAAAATCAATTTCTTTTGTAATTTCTGCTTTTGGGAAATTATGATTTTCATCGATTTTTTTTTTGGTGTTTAGAAATGACAAAGAAATAGGAAGGGAAAGGAAATATTTAGACGAAAATTGAATCCTTGACTTGATGGAAGGAACCATTTTTTTTTTCTAATTTTTTTTCCATTGGAAATTACTCTTCTTTCCTCCTCAATTTTTTTCACCTAAACATAGGAAAGTAACTTTCTTTTCCAATCCTATGATTCCACGAACCAAACGAGGCCGTCCAAATCTGGAAATTTCAGGTGAAATGGAGGTTGTTAGATGGTGTATGGATGATCATATTCTTCCCCTTTCCTTTTTTTTTTTTGATAATTTCTTTCATTCCACTTACTAATATGAATGAGTACCTGCATCAACTTTTTAATTTTGTTAGACTTACATCCATTTCTTGTCACGAAAAAATATTCGTTTTGTCAAGAAAAATATTTCTAGTGACAAAAAAAAGGGATGTAAGTCTAATAAAATTAAAATGTGTAATGTAAGTACAAATTCTTATTAACAAGTGGGATGAAAGTCAAAAATTCACTTTTTTGTTATTTTTCCTTTTCTACTCTCTCATTTCTGGAAGTATCAGATTGAGTCAGTCTGAAACTGACTGAAACCTAGGAGACATAGACACTCCAAAAGTCTGGACATTGTTGTGCTGGACACGTATTTGACACAACCCGAACACTCCAAAATGCACTAGGATCCATGACCTATGTGTGTCTGTGCAACACATACTAAAACCATACACCATGCAGTATCATCTGCAAGTTACAATCTGATCCAAAACAAGCCTATGCGTATCGAATAGGTATCGGCCATCTTTGGAAGCTTGATTCATGTCAGAGGAAGATACACTGACAAACAATGTTACTGTAAGAATGTCTCTCTTTATACTACTGGCATCTTACCATCTTGTCTAGCAGTGGGGTATACAAAGTGGTAGCCTCGGCCGGCCCTCCTCGCAATGCGGTTGGTCGGTTTGATAGATCGACTTGTTCTCCACGAAAAACACCTTTACAAGAATCCAATATACGAAAGGACAAAGGTTATTGGTTAATCGTTTTATACCATCATACTTGATGTTTCAAGTCTTCTGTCTGAGCAATCATCTGAAATCCATCCATTATGATTTGATCCTCAATTGAAAACTCAAAATCAGGACTTGCAATATTGATGCGACACTTGGATTTCACTAACACTGAAAGTGTACTTATTTTCCGATGCATGTAATCCAACGGATTTTCATAGCCGAGTTTTAAAAATTAAGAATTCATGAGTTCCACTAGGATTATTTTTATTGTTGTACAATATGATATTGACTCCAACAACTTTGGTGCAAGAAGTAATTCGTTTGACCTATATTCCCATCATATTTTCTGAGATAATATCCTGTTGGTATGTGTAGTATTTTAAGTTTTTTACATTTGCTATTTATCCACTTCACTAGAAATTTGTATTCTATTTTTTTTTTTTTGCTTACTGAATCACAATCAGTTCATTGATGGCTGCTGTAACATATTTTTTTCGGGTTACATTTGGTCACTTAATTGTGCATTTAAAGGGTAAGATCTGCCCTAATTTTTGTACATACAAGATCTTTTTACAACAAAGTCTTGTTCACCGATTTTGCACTTGTAAAACCAATGAAATAGCATGATTATGTAGAAAGTTTCTTCAACTGATGTTCATTTTTGCGAAATTATACTTGTTTCTGCTACAGTGCCACAGACCGAGATTACTGCTGTGGTCCGTTAATTCTTTAGGGCTTACTTTCTGTTGTTCAGGCAATAGATATAATAGTTAGTATACAGATATATGGCTCTGTATCTATAGAAAAATTTCACTTCTCTGCATGTTTCATTACTTTCAGGTATGCCTTTAAGTAAGCCTTTATACACATTGAGCTACATGCTGCTTACAGCAGGAGCTTCTGGAAGGATCCAGCTATTGGTAAGACCAAGTTTTAATTCTATCAGTTGAAATTCATATTAGAGCTGTACATGTTAATGTGTGTATACTTTGTGAGGGTTTCAAACCAAGGTTCACAGTATCGGTATCGGACCATTCCTATGATTATCGGTATTGGTGATATCGGTAGTATCGGCGGTTACATATCGGAGTATCGGATTTTTTGGTACCGGAAAACAAATAATTATTAATAAACTATTAACAATAATTTTTTATATATACATTTAGGCATAATTTTAAGTATTTTTAGTGTTATTTCTTAGTAATGTTGAAACTAAATAAAATAGTAGTCACCCTTACCGATTGGTTTACATGCAATAGATCAATTTTCTTCTTTTATATGCTTTTACAACCTTATTATGCTTCAAACCCTTGTTGATTTTTTTTCTTCAATTTTCTTTGCCAAATTGATCGGAAAAGAGACTCCCAATGTCGGTATCGGTCAGTATCGGGTATCAGTCGGTATCGGATCGGAACATGCCAAACCGTAACGGTATCGGCCGTATCGGATTGGTATCGGTCGATACTTTAAACTATATTTCAAACGTTTGTTTGTCTATCATGCTAGTTCCTTTCTATATGTCTGTTCAGCATTTGTTTACAAAGATCTACTAGCAATGTTCCGTCTAATCTGTTTATTTTCATGAAATTGGCCCTTCTTATTTATGTACATGTCTGAAGCCAATCGTTGTCGTCTTAAGAAGAATCACAACACTTGTATCAAACTATGCGAATGACACAAGGAAACAGAACAGTTACTTTACCTTAACAGTTTCAAGTTGTCACTGTGCACTTGTATTTTGTAACATCTCAAGACTAGATTCTAACTCTAGTTTGTTCTGTGGTTTTGATACTCTGTTTCATTCAATCTGTCACATTGTGCAGGTTGAGGTAGAACGCTCGATAAAGCCGGTATCTGAGCTATTTCTGTCCGAGGATTCTATTGGCTCTCACCTTTGAACAACCTGGTACATCTGTCCTACTGTTTATAATACTGAAGAAATAAAAGCAGCTAATCTTAACCTGAAAAACATTCATTACTATGCATTATTTAGTATATCGGCTTTCACTAGCCTTTAACAAACCCAAGTGTTTAATCGATCGATAGAAAGGAATAATCATAAATTAGTTGATATAATTCATTGCTGGAAATTATTCTCTTCTCTGCTGTAATTTAAACTTATTCAAATGTCTATGATAGTTGGCTTCTCTGTCTTCCCGAAGCAGATCCATCTTACTACATGTTGGGATGGCTACCTGACAAGACATTTATATCATGTTTTCAACAGTAGGATTTATATCTTGACGTAAATACTGAGCGATTCCATGTAAAGAGTACTCAAGGATACGATCTTGACACTCGAATTTCTGATCGCAAAGTTCTGAACACCTTTAACTGCCAAGGTCATGGAAGCTTCTTTTTCAAAATAGCATCCAAATATCACAATTTTGTTGTTTGTTTTGTTAAAATAGGGTAAGGGATCCACCAAGAGCACAATATAGACAGTAACTTTAGTAACTGTTACCCAGAACACAACCATTCATAACCAACAGCTCAAAATAACAAACCAGCTAAGAATAATAATACAACAAAACTCCAATCTTCCTCCATTCACAAAGTCAGTATCTAAATTTTTTTCTCTTCTGAATGCAGTCTGTGTATCAAATTCTCACAAGGCAGTTAGTAATGCTTATTAAACCAGTTGACATTGACACTGTTTGCACTATTAGTAAATGCTCATATTTATCCTCAAGAAAAGAACCGACTTTCGAGTTTATGCCCCCCTGCTGATCATCAAGCAATCAATATCCTTAGCAGATCGTCTTTACAGCAAGACACGTAGCCTAAGGACAGTCTCCCCTGAACATGTGAAGTAAACCTCATTTTTTTTTATTGCAAGTCACTAGGCACAATGCAACACCACCTACAGCATTCCTAACCACAAACCAGTGCTAACCGGAGGGCCAGTCTCATGAAAATGTGCTCTGTGCTTCATTAGTCCCATCGGGGAAGACCTGATTGAAATAAATACTACATGATTCTAGTTCTCTCTGAAACAAATACCCTTCTCATCCACCTTGAAAGTTAATGATTTGGAGCATCTAGATGGATTCCAAGATAAATGCATGAGCGCTGCTAGCTGGCCCGCCGCCAGGTGGTGGCACCCCATTGGCAGGTCAACCGGCATGAGACCCATGCCTATAGGGGGGCCAATGGGCTTCGGCCACCTGGCGTGCAGGCTGGCCCGCCTGCGTGCCAGATAGTGTTTTCCTAAATGCGTACATGAGAAACCATTGCCCTTGTAAAAGGCTATCCTTCGAATATCTCTGTCTATATTGGTTACGACTGACCCATCCTCATGGAATCAAGTATGACGTTGCAGGTGAATGCCACAGAATCATTACTAACCGCCTACAACATTCCTAACCGCAATTTTGTGAAGCACTAGGCACAATGCAACACCACCTACAACATTCCTAACCGCAAACCAGCGCCAACCAGAGGGTCACTCTCATGAAAATGTGTTTTGCGCTTCACTAGTCCTACTGGGGAAGACCTGATTGAAATACTACATGATGCTAGTTCTCTCTGAAACAAATACCCTTCTCATCCACCTTGAAAGTTAATGATTTGGATCATCTAGGTGGATTTTAAGATGTAAATATTCTTCGAATATATCTATATAGGTACGACGGGAACATCTCATGGAAACAAGTATGACATTGCAGGTGAATGCCACAGAATCGCAACTCCAGACCATATGTCGATCCGAAAAGTGGGGCACTATGGCTTTTGTTGCACTAGAGATCGATTCTGGTGTGTCTTTGCTGGATATCTCCATAAGAAAGGCATATACCTAAAACTGTAAGCTCAGAAGGTAAACACTCCCTATAGCCATTTGTAATTTTTCTGAACTTTTGTTACCTTTGCATATAAGCATGCAAAGTTTGTACTATTATTTTTGGTTTTAATGTTGCTCACATCTTCTATGTCAAGAAATTGTACTATGTTTGCAGTTGCGAATTATTATTGTACAGTTCTGTAAGAGTATATATTGTACTCCATATGTGTAAAGTGCAAAGTTTGCCTATTTAATAATACTTAGAAGTGAGAAAAACCAAGCATTAGTGTTTTTTTTCTAATATAGAAAGCAACAAAGTGCTAAACATAATTGCTGGTGATATTACCATCATCTATAACATTTTAATGGTGTAAGCGTGCTTGCTCCTTTAACAACTAAAAAGTTACTCTCTGTCCATTGCATGAAATTCCTCTCCACTACCTTCAGTAGGATTCTGGATGTGTGTAGGTCCGAGTGTAGCTATTGTTATTGTTGGGGTACAAAGATCGTACAAATGTACGTGAAAAACCGAAACTAATATATCTCAACGAGATTACAAGCTGACTCTTTGAAACAGAAAGCTCGCAACAACACTTAGCTGAGAATAGAAAGCTATTGAAAACTTTGCAATCGCGGTTGCTACAAATAGAGCAAAATCAGAAACTGAAATACAAGATACACGACAAAAAAGATCTCTTATTGGGGTGATGAAGATTACCGTTGTTTAAAGAAGACTCGACTCTTTCCATCGATATGCTCCCAGGAACTAACAAGTTTGAAAAAGAACTTTTGGAACGTTCCTTGTCTTCCTCGTTGTGGATCTCGAACTGGATGAACGGACTTTCGGACAACACTTCCAGGATCTGTTTTGGCTGATGCTAACTCTCCTCTTCTAGCAATATATTTTTTGTGTACTTTTCAAAAGGAAGAGAATATATATATATATATATATATATATATATATATATATATATATATATATATATATATATAACCTACTTAATCCGAAGATAATTTCCACGGATGAGGAGCAGTTACAAAATAAATCCACTTAAACTTCCGTATTGTGTAAATTCCTGCCGAGTCAAAATTTTCGCGTGAGAACCCTCTGTGCGGAAATCTTGTATAACTGCACGTCCATGCGAAAATTTGTGCGACACTCTTGTTGAGCTCGTGCCGAATCCCACGTTGCACCCACACGGAAATCGCGCGGGAACAAGCGCAGAATGACGCCCACACGAAAACCGTGCCAGAACTCGTGCGGGAACGAGCGTAATGACGAACATGATACAAAGTGCAAAATGCGTCATCAAAGCGCCAATTTGCGACCTTTGTCCGATTCTGAGTCGCTTAGCCCCTTAGGGGTTTAGCTCCTAAGAAAAAAATTCAAAATATGAGTGACAAAAACATAGATAATGCATGGAGGTCATAAGCCTTGCCCTCTAAAAAAACGTCCCATCATACCAACCTTATGGGTTACCACTCTCTATGTACACAAGTCAAAAATCGTATATTGAAATACACAGTTGGGGTTGTCACATGGATATGAGACTATTATTAAAGATCAATCTCAATAAACCACAACAATCTCTAACATATTTCAATATATAGGCTGGGCGTTCCCCACAGTTACTGTAAATCATATATTATGATAGATGTTGCTTATGACTTGAATCTTCCCGCATAGGTTAAACAATAGTATGATACGGAATGGACTATGCCTTGAGTTCAGTACTATAGCTGATATCCTTCCCACTCACACAATAGTTTACTTTCAGTTAATTTATGATTGTCTTGTCATGATTCATAGACTATATATGGTTCTTTCTAGTATTGATCTCTTATTTGTTCTGTTATTTATATTCTCATATTGTTAGCGTAGCTCTGAGCTGTATGTATATATACTTTGCTCTTTCTTGACTGAATATGTTGATATATTAGGCGATGATGATCTCTACCCTACATATTATAGACCGCAGGATGACTTGGGAGTTAGGTCTAGAGGCATTTATGGACCAGAGGAGATTCCTGGAGAGGCCCAGATCTTTTAGCATTATTTCTTACCTTAGTTTTCATTCTAATCATTTGATCGGATTTATCTCCGGAACTATCTTTTGGCATGTAATAGTAATTTGGGACTTGTACTTGTGAACTTGAACGATTGTGATGATTGTATTCAGGATTTATTCTTTCTAATCTTATCTTCCTTTTATATATTACTATGATTGAGTAGATATATAATCTTGATATACATGAATTGTTGTAAAAATATACTTCAAGGTTAGACATTGTACTATCATCGATATCGTAACGTAGTCTAGACATATCGTGTACCCATATCCGAATATACATGAGCGGAACGTGACACTATGTTATCATGTTCAGCTCGCAATATATTTTAGATACACAATGAGCTTTTGTTCATGTACCACTATCAAATGTTCCAATTTATGCGTTGGTAATGATGCTTTAGTCGGTTCATGTAGATACCCTATTTTGTTTAAGTGGCTAAGAGGGAGAAAATGTTAGAATCAAGATTTGAGGGGAAGCTCAATAGCTGAGGGGGAGCCATTATTTATTTTTTGTCAAGTATCAAAATAAGAAAGATTGTTGGCCCATTGTAAAATTATATTTTGACAATTTTCGTAAAAATGATTATGTTATATATGTGATACCGCGCTAACATCTATTGCAGCTGATCAACATAAGTCACTCAATAACATTTCAAAGACAAGATACACACTCGAAAAAAGATAACATGAATCGAATACGAAACAAGATTCATATAGAGAAAAGTGCCCTTTCTTTGCATTGTACTATGTATATTTATACTTGTAAAGTGTCCTTAGGGTAATTTGTAACACATTGACAAGTGGCAATTGGAAATAAAAAACAAACCAAGCCCAGTACATAAAATCCTGAACTGGAATATTAGACTGGTGCACAACGGTATATCGCATGTGAGGATAACTAGGCAACTCT
This sequence comes from Iris pallida, assembly GCA_029216955.1. Lineage (NCBI taxonomy): Eukaryota > Viridiplantae > Streptophyta > Magnoliopsida > Asparagales > Iridaceae > Iris > Iris pallida. Next base: position 11,679,620 of record JANAVB010041419.1, on the reverse strand, counting down.
AAGGAGGTATATAGAGTGTGTGGCAATAATTCCCTATTAAAAAACTTGAAGATTGTGTACCAATATAAATAATTAAGCAGTAAAACACATATATATGAAATTCAAACGTAGTTTAAATGATCAAACGCAAACACCACGATGTATATTGGTTTTTCTCGTAGAGGATTAATCCAGTCTCGAGAACTCTTGCTCGATGTTACTCTACTATCTGTGAAAACACAAGTTTTGATCAGAAGGCTTGTAACTTCATACAAATACCTCGTGTTTTGATCCGAAGGGAACGACAACTTCAACCTCAAGCTTTTGAAATAAAAGCTGACTTGGACTTTTCCAAGTTTGTACAACTCTTGAAAGAACTTCTAGTCGACTTACACTTCAACACTTTAGAGCAAAGGAAGTTGTCTTTGAGTAGATGGGAAGGTTTGTAGCTCAGAGAGAATAGATGAGAAGTATGAAAGAGTGATGGGTGATTTTGAATGGTGAAAAGCTTATCTATTTATAGGGTCCTCATACCGAGTTCGGGCATCAAACGTTCAAAAATTTGACAGTTATAAGCCGAGTCATCAGGAATAGAGGCTGACTAGGGTTTCTGTTTTGGGCAACCGAGTTCGGCCAGAGTTCTGGCTAGAACTTGGTCTGAGTCTGGTTTTCTCAATTATAGAAAGTTCTTTGTTTGGTTTGTAGCCTATTTAAGTTTGGGTTTGATTTTGGATTCAAGTCATGATAGAGTTTTGGGTTAGGTAGACTTTTTGTGTGGACTTTGAGTGCTAAATTTGTCGAAGTGCGATGCAACTCACATAAGTCCTAGACTCAATAAAGATAAAAAAATACATAATAAAATATAAAAAGTAGACACTGATGGTATTCGTCTTCTTGTGATGTAGCAATCTTGCATTCAAGTAATCTTTGAATCGAAGCAGTCTTCTATTGTCTTTGTTACAGTGTAGTTAATAATCTAAATCAGATTGACCATAACCAAATTGGCTAACATGTAGATTGTTGAAACCTACTTTCCTTCCAGCAAATTCAGGATGACACAAAATTGAAGCAACAATATACTAATTGGCTGTTTTTCAGTCAGCATTAAATACTGTAACGGCTAAAAACTAATTGTTTATAGCCGTTACTATGTAGAGCATTATAACAAGGATATATCGCCTGCACAATAGTAGCTACTTTAAATGTGTTGATTTCAAGGGATCATATATATTGCTTTTTTGGTTGGCCTCATTCATTCCCATCTTCTCGTGCCATACAATTTTTTAACTACTAAAACCAAGCCTCTAACTCACAAAGCTTTCAATTGCTAACTACCATTGTGTAGATTGATTAAGAGTTGTAACTTGAGATCTTCCAAGTGTTAGAATATCAAAACTTTTTATATTTGAGTTGAAGTCATCGAGCTCTCCGTATGAAAGTATCATGCCCCAGTACCAGAATACCAAGTACGGACATATGGTCAGCTACCCCATAAGATACGAAGACGTCATACAAAAATCACGGCTGTCACTAGACTTGGGGTGTATACTACAATCAAGTCTCCTAGGGTCACTCAACACATCTATGTCTCAATTAGTCAAACAAGAAGAAGTAATTAATGAACACGTGAAAAAGTAGTAAGACGTCCCCGACGCTTCATCAAAATGATTCATAAGAACTAGCTATATAAAAATGCCAGCTAGCACAGGGAGTCAACAGTACATAACTATAGTCAGCTGCAGTATGATTAATTACAATTATGTAAGAAAACTAAATGTCCAGAACATCCGGCTAAACAGGTACTGATGCCTAAATGCTAAGGTACAAAAATGATGATATCAAAGTGGTAAAAAAGAAATCCACTTAAGTCCTCCAACAATCATGCTTCTAGTATGCACCATCGTCAGGGAAGAAAGCTGGATCCTCAGGCTCTGCTATGAGATCTGGCCAAACAAAATCAGCCGGGTCAGCCCCAAATAGCAAGTGCCACAAGGGAGAACAAATGAATGAAGCAAAACCAAGTAATAAAGATGAGACCTGGGCCAAGGATCATAGGCTTATACCTTATCATCGAGGCAACACGACACCCTTACAACCAAACAAGGACAAAGGATGCCAAAATTGTGCCGAGGTAAAATACATCTCTTAACCATGGTCAGGTTAATGGCTTCTGCTTTGCAACTTCGGGCCATAGCCCATCGGAGCACAATGGCCTATCATAGCAGAATGGCCCAACTCTATAACCACGTACCACGACAATCCATGTCCTCGGCTACTAAAAGAAGGAACATATCACAAGTAAGTCAGTTTACAAGCGGCCAATCAATCCTACGATTTTTTATGATCTATCTAGATTATTCCATAAATGCTTATATACAGAAATTGTCACCCTTATTTTCCGTATTTTCCGTATTTCATATTTATACTCGTATCTGGATTTTGGCATGTATTTTTATTTTTTTCTCAACTTGTGGAATTTCGGTATTTCTCGTATTTTGGGTTTTGACATGGCCCGGTTTTAATTGGTTTGGGTTGGTTTGGTTTGGTTTAATGTGTATTGGAACACCTTAGCCTATGCTCCACCCTCAACACACCACATCCCACCCTCATTAAAACTCTACCAACTTTTTCTCTCTCCTCATAAACCTCCATTAATTTTCTTCTTCTTCTCCTTCCTCTATACAACACCAACCCATAGGCAAGTGCACCTTGCCACCATATGAGAACCCTATTTTATTTGTCCATTTGCTAGATTAGGATATGGTGATCAACATTAGAACTTGGCATTTTGTGATTTGGAGTCTCCATTGTTCTAGATCTAAGTTTTTTTTATTTTTAGATTTGCATGATTTTGATCCATTTAAGTTGGATTTTTGTGGGTTTTGATGTTTCCATGTGGAAGAGAATTCAATTTCACCCAAGTTGGAACTTTGGAAATCCGGATTTGGAGTTCGGATGGCCAAGTTGTGATATTTTGAAGTTTTGGGAGCCATTGGAGCCTCTTCTCAGCCATGGAGAAGAAGTCCCTGCGCGTGCGTACGCAGCTCCCCTGCGTGCGTGCTTTTGCGCGTACGCTGCTCTCCAACGTGCGTTCTTTTGCGCATACGCAGCTCCCCTGCGTGTGTGCTTTTGCGAGTACGCAGCTCCCCTGCGTGTGTGCTTTTGCGCGTACGCAGCTCCCCTGCGTGCGTGCTTTTGTGCGTACGCTGCTCTCCTGCGTGCGTGCTTTTGTGCGTACGCAGCTTCCCTGTGTGCGTGCTTTTGTGAGTACGCTGCTCCCCTGCGTGCGTGCTTTTGTGCGTACGCTGCTCCCCTGCGTGCGTGCTTTTGTGCGTACGCTGCTCTCCTGCGTGCGTGCTTTTGTGCGTACGCTGCTCCCCTGCGTGCGTGCTTTTGCATGTATGCTCCCCCTGCGTGCGTGCTCTTGCGCGTACGCCCAACCCCCTGGCCCCTTGCTTAAACCCATTGGCTCTTGGAGTATTGGTTTTATTTCTCGACTTGGTTTCTCTTTTGTGGATTGGGTTTCCTGAGATCTTGTTCAACACAGCACGACTATCTCGACCTGACACGGCCTAACACGATTTGCAAGTAATTGTTTATGACTAGTACGATTTTCGAGATTTTCTGTGAATTATGATCCTGGTATTTTTTGATCTCCTTGCTAGTGACCCAGTGGGGTGCACACCTAACTTGTAACTTGTAATTAATCCTTGTGACTTGATAACTTGATAGTGGCCCGTGGCGGCGCACTCCTGACTTGTAGCATGACTTGATAACTTAATGCTGTTGCGACGGCTAACTTAGCTTGACCTGCCTTGACACCGTGGGTGGTTCTTTCTTGCTTGCTTGTTAAATCTACTTGTCCTGTCTTGCATCATGTCTAGGATGGGACTCCTGAGTACCACGGTCAGGGGTACCTACCAAAATAGATTAAGGCTAATAACTAGAATAACACAGTAGTCATGAAGAGATGACACAGCTACAGGCAATCCCGTTACCTAGGCGCTCTTGGGATCTGTAGCCTGCCGTCGAGTAGGGCAAATTTCCAGCACACTGTCATGTGTTGTACCTTCTAAGTCACTTAAGGGTACATGCGTTTCCTGGACGATGTACCCACCAGAATTCAACCCCTAACTTTCGACCTGGGTAACCTGGATGGTCTGCAGGGCTTGTGGATGTGGAATCATCTCACTGCATCTTGTTAGTAATTAGGTCTGTGATAACCCTAGTTAGTTAAAGTAGTAAGCCGTAGTATCTGCTTGGCCGTGATTGATTGAATGAGGTATAACCAGTCTAGTCATGTCTTGATCCAGTACAAGATTGCTTCCTGTCTTGATTTCTCACATTATTATCTTGCCGATAAATGGTGGGAAACCAAGTTCTGTTCAGATGAAGGGTTACAACCCCGGTCCTTGTTTGGGTTACGGGTTGTAACCTGGTTATCGGAATAGTTCTATGGTTATCTCGTCGTATATCATCCTGACATGTTTTCATAAATTCTAGTGTTAATATTAGATTTTCTTATGCTAATTGCTGGCTTTTGTTCTTATTTCGTGGCCTCCTTGTGGCACTTGCTCTTTCTGGGGTTGACCCAGCTGGTTTTGTGTGGCCAGATTTTGGAGCAGCTCCCGAGGATCTACCAAGCTTCCAGCCCAATGGTGACAACTAGACGGAACCCGGGCCAAGAGTGGGTTTTCCTTTTTGTCTTGCCCACTTTATTGTAAAACGATTCTTTTGAGGCGTTTAGCCGACGAGCACTTGTTAGCTCGATGCACTTTTACTTACTGTCTACCTACGGGCTGTAAACATGATTAACAAATCCTAGGGTTGATCATGTACGACTAAACTCTTGTTAGTCCTAACATTTTGTAACGACTAGCTTCATGATCAGCTGAATATGTAATATTTGGGACGCCTTATTATTGTATATTTAATGATCATACATCTTGCGACCTTACTTACTTGCTTGTGATTGAGACATTAGGCTTGTTCATGACCATAAGAGACTGTTGGCTTGTAGTAAACCCTCATATATCTAGACAGCCGTGACCGTATATCGAGGTGGTTTCTATTTCAATATACGTAGCTGGCTATGTCTACTCTCGCTCTCCAGTATTCTGGTTCTGGGGCGTGACAGAAATCCTCAAATTGTGCCGTATCCAAGCAGGGCTAGCTGAACCAGTAATAATGCATAGCACATAACACATAGAATGCACCGGTCTCTCGTAAGGCCACCGCGTTAAATGGATTAGTAGTATTTCCAACTCTCCTATATGAAGATATTGGCTCCGCATATATAATCAGATACTATAGTCCACTAGTGTGGATGATATACAGTATTTATGGTGTCTAGCCTTGCACTCCCATACATTTTTCCGACAGGGCCAGTAACACACGATCTCGTGATTCTGTTCCTACCCAATGCTTCTACCAATTCGAGTTGCTTAGATTAAGCCTATATTAGTCTTGGAATTGCATGCCGTGGTCACATGATCATCCTCCTAGACATTGTACCTTAATATGGCTACCCTAAGTATGAATCCACATCGGCTCGTAGAGTTCCAAATCTAGATCCATTCTTTGTGTAATGCATCAAGCAAAAAATCATCATACCACGCCAATATTACTGACCATTTACCCTGAATGTACTGACATATAATGCGTAGGATCAAATAACACGTAGAATAGCACTTCAGGTCACAAAAAGAGTAGCACCTCAGCTCACATAGATTGGTACCTCAGTACACACATAAGATAGTAGCATCACATGTACAAATAATCAAGTCATAAACATGGTCAAATTAGGAATATAGTTAAGTCAGATAGTCACATGAAATCTGTCACGACCTGCACCCGCTTTTCGGGATGCGAGAACATGAGCAAGCCAGCTACGTATCAAGCGGACTCCAGCCCGACTTGAGTACGTAAACGTTGTCACGGCTATGGTAAACTGCCAAATCATGGCAAAACAAATCTATATCTCAAATCCACAATAAGTGTACGAAACATGAATGCACACTATGGGTCGTGGTCTGCAGCCCACTAGCATACATGTTCGATTAGACTCCAAGAAATAACATGAGTCTATAAACTGAATCAATAAATAGGATATATCATGATAATGAAAGGAAAGCACGAGCTGGATGAACTGGATAATAAATATGGTATCAATATCTGAATCTCGTAAGCAATATCGTAAACATATGGACCCCACAAGTGTCATAATCATCCGCCATCCAGAGCTGCTAACTAACTCCACGCAATAACTAACATGAAGAGATCATCAGGTCCTCAGGGGACATAGCGAGATACACAAAAACATGCCTATCTAGCAGTTTATCATGCAATAAAGAAAATACAGGAAAATAAACGGGAAAAGACCAATCAACACGAAAATATGACTATACATGACTGGAAGAACCACTACGCATAAACGAAACTGCTGGAGGAGAACAAGAGAACACGATGTCACGATGTCAACGGATAACCAATGAAATACTCAAACCCTCGCCCCTAGTGTGGACTCGCAGGTCTGATCAACTACTAACCCTCGCCCCTAGTGTGGACTCGCAGGTACGAAATAGATAACTACTAACCCTCGTCCCTAGTGTGGACTCGCAGGCTAGTATCAAGAATCACCCTCCCCCCTAGTGTGGACTCGCAGGTACGGAACAGATAACTCACTACCAAAATACATGGATTTACCGACGGCCTTATCCGTCGGTAGTCCGTCGCCAAAAATAAATACCGACGGATTACCGACGGATATTTTGGTAAAACAGCCGTCGGGAATAACCTCGTCGCTAAAACATATCCGTCGCTACTCCGTCGCTCAGCGACGACTTAGCGACGGAATACCGTCGGCGCATCTAAATATATATAGCGACGGATTACCGACTAGCTTTCGTCAAAACATGTATCAGGATACCGGCGCATCTAAATATATATAGCGACGGATTAACGTCATATTAGCGACAAAACATCCGTCGCTAACTGCAAATTTATGGACATCAAACAGAACCAGGTCGACGGACATTCCGTCGCTAAACCGTCGCTCAATATAAAATACTCCAGGTAGCGACGGATATTACGTCGCCAATCCGTCGATACATTAAATTCCTACAGTTAGCGACGGATAGTCCGTTGCCAATCCGTCGCTTTATTGAAATGCTCCAGGTAGCGACGGTTTTTTACGTCGCCACTCCGTCGCTAAACTCAGTTTCTCCAGTTAGCGACGGACTATCCGTCGCTGAGTGGTCGCCAGTCCGTCGCTAACTTCTAATTTTTGAAAAAAAATACTGCAAACAGACTCTTTCCTGTTTATACAACACATCCAACACAATATCAAACATGCAAAATATCCATATACAACACCATATATCCATATCCAACACAAATATCCAACGTATCCAATATCCAACACCATATATCCATATGCAAAATATCCATATCCGACACCAATATCCAACAAAATATTACTAACACAATATATCCAATATCCAACATTAAATTATCCAAACATAAAAAAAATATCCGAACATACAATGTATCCAAATGTCTACAAAAATTTCGGCAGCACCTCCTTTGTATATCAGATCATCGCTTATAACCCAGCGTAGGTATATATCCAAAAATCACATAGATGAAATATGCACATACGAATTTAATGCACACCAATTATCCAAGAATAGACATCAATTATACTGAAGAGTAACCTAATATCCGTCGTTATACTGAAAATTTATCTTCAAGTGTGAGAACGGATGGCTCAGAATACACAACCCAAAATTCATTCTAGCATACATTAGTGTGAATCATCTATGTTCTGTACATATGGTGTAGTATATGATCTTATCGTATCTAGTATCAGAAGAACGTAACAGAATCAAGATGAACTCACATAATGTAATACTAAGACATCATCTACTACTATATAAGATATAGTGATAGGTTGTCGTATTATCATTGCCGAGGGATGAGGGTCGGAGGACAGTCAACTTATCTACGGCTACATAGTTTCTGCCTCGCCAGTCGAATGGCTGCAGGAACTATATATGTCCTGATCACCATGTCGTACCGTAGATTAATGCAAATGGAGCTGGAAACAAAATACAGAAACCAAAAAACAAAATACAGAATCCAATCCCTGGGTTCGTCGAAAATACGAAACACAGAATCCAATCCCTGTATTTTAAGTGTGAGAACGGATGGCTCAGAAGACAACCAAACCGGAGAGGATACTCCAAGAGATACATCTGAGTAGGACGTATACTCTGAGAGATCACCCTTACAGAAATGATATCAGTAGTGGGATCGAATGTTGGAGAAGATATTATCACAGTATACGTCCTCTCCTCCACGATGGCTCTAGACCCATCTACTCGTCCCTGCTTCCATTCTTCTTATTTGACTCTCTCAGCCACACATGATATCCAGCTCAAGTGTAGAGTAGGCGGAAAAGAAGGGGGCAGGAATAGGAGGGGGAAGCAGCACAGCCGACGGCATGACCCGGAGAAAGTACAGAGGTTTTCTTCAACATACGTAGGAGAACTATAAGGATATATGTAAACACAACATATCATCTTGTCAAAGACCCTAAATGTGACAACCATGTTACCGCGGTGTCGGAAGACTAACATGTCATAATTTTATAAGCCGTGTGTTTTGACATAATCCTCCCAACCGGATTTCAGTTCTATGTAATAATGCGAGATTACGATACAGGAGGAAAGAGTTGGGATGATTATGTCAAAACACACGGCTTAGAAAATTATGACATGTTAATATTCCGACACCGCGGTAACATGGTTGTCACATTAAGGGTCTTTGACAAGATGACATATTATGAAAAGATAAATCCTTATAGTTCTCCGACGTATGTTGAAGAAAACCTCTGTACTTCCTCCGGGTCATGCCGCCGGCTGTGCTGCTTCCCCCTCCTATTCCTGTCCCCTTCTTTTTCGCCTACTCTACACTTGAGCTGGATATCATGTGTGGCTGAGAGAGTCAAATAAGAAGAATGGAAGCAGGGACGAGCAGATGGGTCTAGAGCCATCGTGGAGGAGAGGACGTATACTGTGATAATATCTTCTCCAACATTCGATCCCACTACTGATATCATTTCTGTAAGGGTGATCTCTAAGAGTATACGTCCTACCCAGATGGATCTCTCGGAGTATCCTCTCCGGTTGGTTGTCGTATCATCATTGCCGAGGGATGAGGGTCGGAGGACAGTCCACTTTATCTACGGATACATAGTTTCTGCCTCGCCAGTCGAATGGCTGCAGGGACTATGTTCTGGTCACCCATCATGGGTGTTATCTGGTAAGTATATGTAACAGAATGTAAAAGAATGTATATGTTCTTATCGTATCTAGTATCTGAAGAATGTAACAAAATACAGAAACCAAAATACAAAATATAGAAACCAAAATACAGAAACCAAAATACAAAATATAGAATCCAAAAAAGGACCCTCTGTGAGAACGGATGGCTCAGAACACAAACCAACCGGAGAGGATACTCCGAGAGATCCATCTGGGAGGGACGTATAATCTGAGAGATCACCTTTACAAGAATTATATCAGTAGTAGGATTGAGTGCTGGAGGGGATATTATCAGAGTATACGTCCTACTCAGATGGGTCTCTCACCGTTACTATTTTTTTCTGGCAGCATGGTGGATGTGCTCCGTCCACAGATTCTGGCTCCGAGCCAAAACTTTGTTCCGGAGCTCAAGTGGACATCTTTGGTGTATAGCTCGAGCGAAAGGTTCCTGACAGCATGGTAGTCTCGTTTGTCAAAGTATCCGTGCTCGTCCCACAACCCATGTGGGATGAGCACGGATACTTTGACAGAGGAGACCACCATGCTGTCAGGAACCTTTCCCTCGAGCTATACACCAAAGATGTCCACTTGAGCTCCGAAACAAGTTTTGGCTCGAAGCCAGAATCTGTGGACGGAGCACATCCACCATGCTGTCAGAAAAAAATAGTAACGGTGAGAGACCCATCTGAGTAGGACATATACTCTGATAACATCTCCTCCAGCACTCAATCCTACTACTGATATAATTCTTGTAAAGGTGATCTCTCAGATTATACGTCCCTCCCAGATGGATCTCTCGGAGTATCCTCTCCGGTTGGTTGTCGTATCATCATTGCCGAGGGATGAGGGTCGGAGGACAGTCCACTTTATCTACGGATACATAGTTTCTGCCTCGCCAGTCGAATGGCTGCAGGAACTATGTTACCGCGGTGTCGTAGTCCAATATAATCCAGAGATTGACACAGTTCTAATTCATATATGTAGTCCAATACAAATAGTCTAAAACAAAAATAACCCAAAAAAATAGTCCAATACAAATAAGTACTAATAGCTAATGCTTGCCACGCTGCTCACGCAAACGCTCAGTGATACTTTCACGCAACCACCTCCGAAAAGCGAGATTTTTGGTGCGAGGAGAGGCGTCGTCCCTTGCCAGGACTGCATCAAAAGCACTCTCGGCATTACTAGCTACCGGTGCTGGATGACTAGAACTCCCGGTCTCACTAGCAACCGGTGCCACTTCCTCCTCAACTGTAGGAGGAGCCACCTCAGCATTCACTGTTTTCTTCAAACGATGTGCCGCTCCTCGGGTCATGGGTGCCATCTGGTAAGTATATGTAACAGAATGTAAAAGAATGTAACAGCTCAAATTCAAAAACCAAAATCCCCATGCCAACATGAATCATAACATATAACTTAAACCAGACATGACATAGGATTAAACCTAATGATTTAATCATCCTTAAATCAGTAAACACAAACAGTGTACTAATTCTCAGTTTTTAGTCCAATGTAATTCAAAAGCCATCATCCCATGCCAACAAAACACTCCATACACAGAAAACAACAGATTTTTGATAAGTACTTATTTGTGTAGACAATTCATTTAAAAAGGAAAAGATGAAGTCTAAGGTCTATCACATACCCAAGTGATATAGGACCAATATTGGACTGATACTCAAACGAATGGGTCTGCTACTGCTATGGAAAGAACACTAGTTATAAACTGTGACTGAACATATAACTATAGTATGCAGGACAAAATAGTAGTAGGGGTATCATCTGACTGCACACAAGGGATGATGAGCTGGGCAGGTGCAATATGGATGCAGTAAGCCACCCCAACAATGCCCGGCCCCCTCCCCCCCTGCTGCATTTAACTGCTGTTGCTGCTGCATTTAACTGCTGCTGCTGCATGCTTCTGCTGCAGCTGCTGCATTGCTGCTGCTGCAATGGTATATATATATAGGCAATATGATACCATGAGATACTCTCAAGAACACATCTAAAATCTGAGAATAAATATACAAAATATTCATTCCAACAATAAATCAAACACTTGATGTGTCCAAATAGGAAGTTTTCTACATGGCGACGTGATTTAATAATACGTCGCTATTCGTCGCTCATCAGCGACGAATATTTATGCCTGTCGCAGAACGTCGCTAGCCAGCGACGTTTTGCAACGTTATTTTTATGACGTCGCTATTTTCAATAAATAGCGACGTTATTGGTCGCCGTCGCTAAATGACGTCGCTAGCCAGGAGAGAGGCAGTGACGGAGGCAGCTGCCCGCCCCCTCCCACCGCCCCCTCCACACCCCCCCCCCTCCCATCGCCGCCCCTCCACACCCTCCGCCCCCCGCGGCCAGCCCCCCTCCACACATACCCCCCCCACCCCGCGCCAGCCCCCGCCCCCATCGTCCCCCCCCAACGCTGCCCGCCCCCTCGATCCCACCGCCCCCTCCACACCCCCCCCCCCCGCCCCCCGCACGGCCAGCCCCCCTCCGCAACCCCCCGCACCCCGCGGCCAGCCCCCGCGCGCCCCCATCCCTCCAACGCTTCCCGCCCCCTCCCACCGCCCCCTCCACACCCCCCGCCACCGCCGCCACCGCCGCCCCCCGCAGTCGACGCCGCCCCCGCAGCCCCCGACGCCCCCGGCCCGCTGCACCCACGACCACCGCGCGCACGCAGAGAGAGAGAGAGAGAAAGAGAGAGAGAGGGAGAGGAGAGGGTTACCTTTGGGAGAGAGAGGAGAGGGGTCGCCGATCACCGCCGCGGGAGAGAGAGGAGAGGGGGTCGCCGATCGATCACCGCGGGAGAGAGAGAGAGAGAGGAGAGAGAGTGAAATTTGGGGGAATGAAAAAGTTCCCCCCGTCGTTTCAATTTAAGTCTGGAACGTAAATTTAGCGACGGAGTAGCGACGGATTATTCCGTCGCTAAGTAGTCAGTAAATCTCGCGCCAGAGTAGCGACGGATTATTCCGTCGCTAAGTCGTCAGTCAAATCTCGCGCCAATATTTTAGGCTTTTGCCGCCAAAATATGCGACGTTCTAGCGACGGATATAAAACCGTCGCTACTTGGCCGACGACCTATCGACGGCGTAGCGACGGATATGGACATAAAAAAATAAAAAAATTGTCCACTGCTTTCCGTCGGTAGTCCGTCACAAATCCGTCGGTGATCCGACGGTAATAGCGACGGAAATTTCCGTCGCTAAATGCCGTCGCTAAAGCTGTAATTTGGTAGTGACTACACCCTCGCCCCTAGTGTGGACTCGCAGGTTAGCTTCAGGAATCAAGATACAGATAACTACTAACCCGCGTCCCTAGTGTGGAATCGCAAGTTAGCTTCAAGAATTCAAGGTACAACAGTTCAGTTATGACTTATTTCATCCTATGACACGATGTGACTCAGTCCAAGTACAGGTGATGACACGACAACCCAATCAAGATACACGAGAGAACCAATCCAATATGAACTACAAATTAACTATAAACAAGGACTATATAATACTAGCATGAAACGATGTACAAACCACATGTCAATAACCAACTAGTAAAACTATATAATAATATAAATAGGCATGTAATGAACTGTAGAGGGAGGCAAGGTATACTTGTATG